>JAGTTH010006276.1:0-28948 GCA_022606485.1 Agraylea sexmaculata | reverse complement strand
AGGTGATGGTTTGTTCATATGAGATTAATTGAGACAAATACGGCTACGATGGATGTGAATTTAAAATATGCAATAATTCACCAGGGGTCGGTTTCTTCAAACAGTGATTCGACTTTTTAATTCTAGAGTAATCAGTAATTTTTTTTGCAATCCATTAATTTTTGCCAAGACATTTGACTCTCGACTTTTTGAAGAAACCGACCCTTTTAAGGATATTTATAATTATTAGTTAATCTAGTGAATTTCTTCATATCGATTATAATTTGAAAGTAGTTAACAATAATTATTAGGTACAAAGTCGTTTGATTAATATGTTAACAATTTTATTAAGTATACGTAAAATTAACGAGTGCCTTTGTATGGAAAGTTGTCTTGTTTGTCTCTATCGAGAGTAAATAGATCAAATGTTTTTTTTTGTTTTCCTCATAGATATAAACATTATATATCGCATTGCATATAAATAATTCGTGTCAATTTCGTGTAAACCCGTGTATTGTTTCACTCTTCTCTCATATTCGATAAAGGCATAAGTGTGTCTCCCTCACTCAACACATTTCTAGTGACCCCTGAGAATGGTTATGACAATACTTGTTAAAGAAGTAGACAGCGGTAAAAACTGAGCCTAGATATGTTTGAGTCCATATGACATGTAGTAACAATGCATTTACCCATTTTACTGTGAAATATAACTGAAGATATGAAGAGAGATGTTTACAGTATAATATTTGCCAAGTAACTCATGTTTTTGGCCACTTGATCCACTTGAAGAACTCATGCAGTATTTAATTTATAATATTAATTTATTTATATATATGGTTTTCCCAATGTACTTTTCGACCTGTTAAAATATGACTTTATCTATTGAAGGATGTTTTTGGAAAATTAACATATCCTATTAAAGATTAAGTATAACATCCAATATATATATATATATATATATATATATATATATATATATATATATATATATATATATATATATATATATATATATATATATATATATATATATATATATTTAATATAATATTATAAGTATCAGTGTCGATAGTTATAGTTATTTTTGTTCTGCAGTGACCGTTGTTGGCAAGGTGGGCGTGTCTTAACAGCATAAAAGGTGCACCCAGTGCCAGTTGACAATCGAATATTTACTGGCTTTCTTTGTGTTTGAACTAATTATATTATTTAAGTAAGTGTTCGTAGAGCGGAACTATTCCATATATTATTTGCGAGTCTAGAAGGCGGACATTTGCCGTCGACCGTGGACAAGAACCTATTATCTGGAAAATGGACACTCAAAACACCGTTAACCCATTGTCTCCTACCATAAACACACATTTGTATACATTACAACTATTATATTTAATACTTTTATTAATACAGACTACTTGATCATTGAGAAACATTATATATCGCATTGCATATAAATAATTCGTGTCAATTTCGTGTAGCCCGTGTATTGTTGCACTCTTTTCTCCTATTCGATAAAGGCATAAGTGTGTCTCCCTCACTCAACACATTACTAGTGACCACTGAGAGTGGGTATGACAATTATTTGGCGATTAAAACGAAATAATATTTAAAACATGTTAAAGATGTAGTCTTTGGTAAAAACTGAGCCTAGATGTATTTGAGTGTATGTTTGAGTCCATATGACATGTAGTAACAATGCATTTACCCATTTTACTGTAAAATATAACTGTAGATATGAAGAGAGATGTTTACAGTATAATGTTTGCCAGGTAACTCATGTTTTTGGCCACTTGAACTAAACACGTATTTAGCCACTCATGCGATATCTTATGTTTATATCTATGGAAACCGCCAAAACCGAATAAATACCAAATACATGTATTTCCGATTAGGTTTCATTATTTTTTAAAGCTCATACTTACGTTGAATATATAAAATAAACTATTACTAAACAAATATTTTTTTTTGATCATATGCATCATATTAAGTGTAGATTACCTATCAGAAAAAATAAATATGATTAAGTATTTAGTTACTTATCTACACATGATTAATATTGCTTTATTTGTATAGCAAAGTTTTGCTATAAAGCTTGGGATTCCTAGGCGTGCGTTGCCGTAAACGTACACCGTAAAGACGGTAATAGAGTTGCTTTGTCGTACTTTTGATCGGTTTTTTGTTAATTAGTGCCTCGTCCGAGGCTCATACGATTAACTAACAAAAAACCGATCGTAAGTGTTGCTAAGTAACTCTACTATCGTATTTACGTTGTACGTTTACGGTGACGATGACGTATACCTGAGAACCCATTACTTTAAGTAATGCTTTCCTAAAAGCACACCATAAAGACAGGTAGTAGAGTTGGTTTTCTGTACTGTTGGTTGATTTTAATGTTGGTTAAAACGAGACATTAACTAACCAAAAACCGATCATAAGTGTAGCTAAGTAACTATACTACCGTATTTACGGTGATGTATGCCTGGGAATCCATTACTTAATAGTATGAAAAAATGACAAGCGAATGTGGCTAGATAATTTATTTATTTATAAAATGAGTAGGTACTTAAGTTTAGTTCAATCATCAAATTTACATTAAGTACTTATATAGGTTTTGAATTGAATGTAATATAATTTACTGAAACTATTATCATCATGAACATAATATATTTATACCAATCTCATACTAAACTCGACCCCTCAAGTGCACCTATGTGCATTCTGCTTAAATTTGTAGTTTTAAATATAATTATCATATATACTATTAAATTTCACGTTATTTTTCATACATAACAATAGAATATTTTTCATATTAATCAGCAAATCGGCATATTCAAAATGGCGTGCTTGTATATAAAAAAGCCTCATATGATAATATAATATATATAAGTGTGGTTGTACGATAAAGGTGAGGGTAGAAGAAATACTACTCAGCCAATCAGTAGCGTGCTACAGGAGCTCCTCGTCACGCAACATCGTTCAGTGTTTCTCAAACTGTACGTATTTATATAAATAAATATATTTATATTATTAAAGACAATAGAAAAAACTGTTAAAACTTTTAATCGATTTATGTGATTTATGTCATTTTATTTCAATTTAACTTATGGGAAAAAATGTTCAATTATTAATGTTACACAAGGTCTCCAATAGGGTGGCTCTAGATTAGCCGATCTGCCGAAAAATTCAAGTGTGCCAAGCCAATCTTTAGGTTAACAACAACTTGACTAACAGTTAATTAATTAACAACTTAGCTAATCAGTTAAACCGGAACCACCGAGAAATTAGTAGGCCTGACAAGTGACCGGAATGAAGTACGGAACAGTGAGTTTGACAGAGGCTACACCAATCAGACGCGGTTAATTTCCCTCCTCGACCAATCATCTCACTCAGATCTACGCCAATGTCCGCCATCTTGATATTTATACATCAAGTTGTGAGGCATTTATATCGGTGGTTCCGGTTAAACTGATATCCGCCTCACAACTTTAGTTTAACTGTTAAGTCGAAATCGACAGTTAAACAGAATATGTATGGCCCAATATTACAGTGAGTAATGCATTGTACAACTGTATTATGTGTATTTTTTTTAAATATACGGAATTGGTTATTTTGAGTAAATGAGTTATCAAAAATATTGAAAATAGTAGTGAAAATGCTCACATTTTTGTTTTTAGGATGCAAAAAAAAAATTATTATAAAATTATGTCGTTTTATAAAATAAGTTCGGTCAGTAGGAATTCTAAGATACTAAAATATATGCAAACTAAGTTTTTTCAGCTTAAGTACCAAAGCCACTATTATCAAAAATAAAAAAATATTCATTCAAATTATGAAAAAAAATCGTTAGGGGCGAAATTAAAAAAAAAACAGTTTTTTTATCAAAAACGAGTACCTAATTTTGAGAATACATCTTCTATGTGTTAAAAAAATCAAAATATTAAATTCATCATCATCACCATGATTTGCTCACTAATAATGACTGTTTTTTTTATTAATATACAAAATATTGAGGGGTTGTGGTATAAGATGGGGTGGGTGGTTTGAAAGGTGTATCGTGCATACGTTATTAGCCTTATGATCTCATGAATATGCTAAACAGACAGACCACATACTATATACACATTATTTGATATAAAATTATTAGTATATACATATAAAAACCTTATAATAAATAGTCGGATTATCCTTATAATAAAAAAATCATAAAAAAAATTCATTGATATTGATATTTTGAAAGAAAGACAAATAAGATGCCACGTGTTTCAATTATGTAATAATAAAAATATACTTACCTAAAGCATTTCATTCTACTAATAACTTTATAAAAATATTATTCCATATTATATCTAATAATAATAAAATCTAATAATTAAAAGTATCTAATTTCTTGCCCCTTGCATCTTTTATTCTAACATAAATAATTCAAGCATTAACCAGGGATTTTTTTAAATATACATAATATATACCTTTACATAGCTAATTTTACCCTTATTATTTTATGTAATTAAAATAAAATTGTTTTAGTTAATATTTTTTCGTATTCTACAAATTAAGCTTATTAGTCATATAAATGACTTTAAGGTATTATTTATTTATCAAAGGAAGCCGTATGCACCTAAATTAAATAGACGTTTCCAAAAACATGCGTTGACTGTGATAAATAATTAATTAGTATTTTAAAAAGTTTATAAATTCATAGAATATATTTTATATTTATTTGTATAAAATATAGATATTAATGCTTCAGGTCACCGGGTCATGAGGACAAAACGAAGAGTCAAGGGCACATCTTATTTGGATGCACGTACACACGATTGAGGTAAAATATGTAAATTATCGTTTGGTTAAATTACACACGAATTTGAATAAATGACGTGAATTTTCCTGGGGCGAACATGGCCATTATGTATTTTTGGGGCATATAAGAAGATGAGAGGCAATTCTGAATTTTCCCTCCCCTTCGGTCCACCAATCAATAGACATACCTGTTTAATAAACGGTTTCCTTTAAATCATTACAAAATAACCACAACCGCATTACAAATGGACTGGTTAAATATTTTAAAAAAATGTATCATTATATAGAGAGGAACAAATCGTATCTATTAGTAAATATATATTTTTTTAGAAATTATAAAATCAGTATTGAATGGTGGCACTGTTTATGTTTTTTTTTGTTTCAACCTAATAATAAATTGATTATTTTAACGATCAAGTTAACTTTTTATCCTATTCATCATTAGCAAAGCTTGACCAAGAGGGTGAGAAAACAGGTTCAAAATTGTAGAGCACTGTGCGGCTTACATTTTAAATATACATACTGCTTTATTTTGAGGTACGATGTATTATTCTATTTTAATTTTTGTACGGAATAGAACAATCTTTCAACATATTACTATTTCTTTTAGTTTGTCCCATGAATATAATATTTAAAATGTAGATATAATAATGTTTTGTGTAAATATCAGAGTTGACATGAAATATTACAATAATAAAGCAATATGTGGAAATCGTTGCAGACCTCGAATATGTCAAAGCACATTATTACACCCACTTGGACTAGATCTGATCATTACTACAATTTTATTTCTAGTATATATAATTATTTCAGTTATTTGTCCTAAAATTGGCCATTTTGTCTAGGTAAATAATACACTTAGACTATTTAAATTGTACCTAATGTATTTAGTATATTTTAATTAGCTCTGATTAAAATACTTTATATTAAAGTCGTTGTGTGTTCTTCAAGGACTTATAAATTAAATCAATTATTTTTTTCCGAGAATTAACATCAAATATGTATTATTTGAATCATCGACAGTGCAAAAAAGAGCATGAATTATGCGAAGAACCACACGCGAATGAGCAATAACAATTTACGCTAAACACCAACTCAAAATATTAAATTATAATCGTTCAAAAAATATACCTTAAATAAAGCAATAAAACGTATAATTATCCCTTATTAAACTCGTATATGTCAAATTGAACGTCCTTTCATAAAACAAATACAACCTTGCCGCTCAAGCCCAGGAAAAATTAACACTGCTTAGTAAGTGAAACTTAATAATAATTATGCAATTTACATTTTAATAAATAGTAATTTTTGAGACAATTTTAGTTATCGGCTAATTTTATATAACATAAGTAGGTACCTATTTGCGTATGTATATTATGAAATAATACATACCAATAATATTTAAACAATTATTATAAATGATACACTTTTAACAAACCTTTGCGTCTTTTAAAAACATGCCTTTGATATTTTCAATGTAAAATTGAGCGAAAAATAATGGATGCTTTGTAAAACTTGTTATTAGGAAGGTGCATTATCAACATAATTACTAAATACTAAATTCAATATTAATTGTAGTATATCAACTGACATTTTTTAAACTTTTAAACGTATATGAATTGAAGTTCTTGAATTATGACAGAATAATAACAAGAGAACTTTCTCTGATGATTTAATTCATATCAATAAGAGACGTTAATTTTGCTTGGAAGGCGTAATTTCAATTCATTGTTTTTTCACCAAATAATTGTTACAGATAGGTAAAAAAACCCCAAACAAGAAGATAATCGAATATGTATATAATAAATAATATTAATGATGGCATTATAAATTATAAATAATACATATTATTAATTATTTATTATATATTTTAGTAGTTTTACTAGTGTGTATTTGTATTTTTAATTATTTTAATTAAACATTAACATGAAGAAATACAGATATTATCCTACAGGATGAAAAGCTTACAATGTTAAAAAAAGAGAAATGCCACATAATTATCATAATTACCTGTATTGCCAGACAATTTTTAAGTTTCAATGTTATTTTGCTATTTTTTTCTATTATTAGCATAATAGCTCAGGAGATAAGAAGCGTGGCTTCAAATACTTTGGTCATGGGTTCGAATCCCGCTCAAGTCAAGATTTTCTAATTGATTTGATCTGTTAATACGACTGGGAGATCGGGATTAATATTAATAAAAATCCCGATCGATTGTCTTGATCCATGTTTACTCTGATTTTCTGGATTGTAAGGTAAATACTGAGGCTATTATCGATTATTAAGTCGGGCAGAACTGCTCTGTCGATGACCTGTGTAACTAGTAATAGTTAAGATCACCGACAGACAATTAACACGTTGTTGTGTATAAAAAGACCGTTTCTAAAATAAAAAAGCTCCTTGGAGCGTAAATATATAAAGAAATAAATTATTAGCTTGTACATACAAGTTATGTTTACGTATTCGTCACTTTATTGATCATAATAATATTAAGTTAATCACTTCAATAATAAAATCGACATCTGTATAGACATCCAAACAACAATAATAGTAATATTTTAAGATCGATTTGTCTGGTAGAAGTGTCCGACAATGATTGTAATCAGGCATCGAATAAAAACGCACAAATGACGGAGTGAAATGCTCGTGTTCTTGGAAGCGGTCCTCGTCATTTGTCCACTTTATTATACGGAGAAGCTTCGTCAAAAGGCACAGGTTGGGATAAAAGAAGTGGTTGGTGGGTTAGAGGTCTAGAATTTCACAATTATAGAGCGGAGTAAACCACAGAGAGCTTGAAGGCGAGCCAGCCTAGTCAAATTGGATAATTCTATAATAGGGGCATCGAAATGATACGGGACGAGCTACTTCAACCACTATGCAAATGCTTCATAGGTATACCTTCACTTCTACCTACTACCCACTATCCCTACATTATCATTATACAGATCTAGGAGATGACACGCTCAAAAGAGACCTGCTGAAACTGGCCGCTGAACCTTTTTCAGACAGAAAAGACATTTCAGCGAATTTTAATTCACTTAAATATATATATATATATATATATATATATATATATATATATATATATATATATATATATATACTGACTGAATATATATATGACTATTTATTTTTATGTTAGGTTAGGCATTTTTTGTGCAAGAAAATTATATCATTATTTTCTATGATTATGAGTATAAACGCGATAATTTATTTTAAGCTCCCACAAAACAAGAACAAATATCATTGTTATTTATTTAAAAATCACTTCAATTGATAAAAAAAAATGAAAAATATATGCTTTATGTGATTGGGTAATAGATAAATTATGGTAGTTTTTAGCAATTTATACAATTAAAAAGAGCTCTATGAATCAATAACTATACATGATAAAATAATTTAGTTATTTCATTTTATTAAATTATATCTACTTAAAATTACACATATAAAAACAGTCATTCAAAATTATGTTTAAGATTATTTTGGATGGATTCCTCAAATCACAAATTTGTGAAACAAGTCTTTAGATTTAAAAAAATGTTAAACTCTATTATTGTACATTTTCCCTAGACGTGTTAGTTACATCTCAACGTATATACCTATAATAAAAGAGTTAGTTTTTATTATTGTTGTTATATTATTATGGTGTATCGGGTATTGTATCTGGGGATAAGAAACCACAATAATAATCATATTTGAAATTATTATAATGCGGCGTGAATTCAAAATTATCGTAATGGGCGGCTCGTGGACCAAGGGATAAAATATACGCCTACAAAAAGCCACTCACTTCACCAACAATACTCTCACCACCCCCTAACCTCATATAATACATAATATATCATCAATATATAAAATAAACTTCATGTAAAACAAAAACGGGAAAAAAGTCTTGTGTTAAACAATATTTTGTGATAAAGGTTTGATCGTAAAAAGGATCAACTTACAGATCATTATTATCGAAATATCTTCAATGTTCATAATGCGATTCAGGACCGTAAATACCTGTTAAATATCTCAAGCATGCATAATATTTTAAATAATAATATTGATGTTGTATTTTAATGGATAAAAATAAATAAATTAATGTTGCTAAAATATAAATGTGAAAATATCTGGATTTTTCTTGACTGGATATAGATGAAGAAAGCTGGATGTCTGGCAAGCATAATTGAAAAGATTACTTGATTAAATGTATAAATTATCCTGTGAATGTGAAGCAATAAAAGTATCCCTGCTATCCGATAAATGATAATAAGAAACACAATATTTTAATAAATCTTAATACGTTTATCTTTTTGTCATACATGTTTTTTTTCAATATTTTTACAATTGGAGTTAGCAATGGTGGATATTTTAATCTTCCCATACGAATTCTGATCAAACTATTACATTTCCAACAAAACTTCCATGTAAAACTATATCTATAAAAGTGTCATGCGTATTGTTTTCATACATTGGAACACCCGATATTCGAGAGCAACAAGGTTGTTCAAAAACACTATCATGTAAATTGTTTACTTACTGACATATTTTATGTCGTTGAATATACATATTAAGCGACTTTTAATGACGTAGGTACATAATAAGTGAAAGACGCTGTAATTTTATTAGAAAGAAAGACAAATGACAGATAAACAGTACGAGCGGTAAAAGCAGCACCCCAAGCGGCTGCCATACAAAACCTTTGGTGATAAATTCATTTTTGTCTCCCATCTTTTTGACGTCTTTTTAAGTATTATTTGCACTATATATACCTATATACATATTATGTATAAGCTCATTGCCTACATACAAACGTCATGAACGATATATTTTTTCCGAATATAATATTTACCATACTTTAATTAAAAATAGTTCCTTGTTATTGGTTTTGGACGACCACTGCACATATAATAAACATCATCAACACAAACCAAACGATTTTACCACAAAATAAACGAGTTTGATTGACCATTGGCCTGATAACCAACATCCCACAGTTTATTTGTGATTTTTCAATTCTTTGACATGATTGTTCAGTTTTTTTAAAATTAATATTTGTGCTACCCACTGATAACGGTCCTGGTTATCACGAAACAATAGTGCCTCGTGGCGGAGATTATGGTGTTGTTGAGACTGGGCGTATTATAATGGAATATGTATATAATAATGTTCATGATGGCAATTGCGACTTCATTTTGTTAAAAATGTAACGACCAGTTGGAATGTGATGAATGCAGAAGAACATGAAGGAATGCAGACATTATCCTACAGGATGAAAAGCCAATGTAAGTAATATTAGACAGATTCCTTGAAGTGGGACTCCGCGTCGGCGTGTTCAGAGAAACGAATCAATAATGAATATGGCGGTAGATAAAGGCAATGGTCGATGGTAATTGTGTTGGGTTTTCGGTGGCGCCGTCTGAGTGTCCATATGCTAATCTTGCTTTAAGTACCGCCATTGAGGGCGATTCCCACCCCTTCTTCTATCTCTCCCACGAATTATCCCATCATCATCGCCATATTATTGTTTGATCGCAATTATCGCATTAGATATTTGAACAGTTTGACCTGGTCGAGCCGGTTAAAATTAGAGGCCGGCAAAAAGATGATCGAGTTGACCCCACACCGACCCCCATACAGCCTTATTAATATCATTTTTTCATATTAAATCATCTAAATTAGCCAATTATCTCTTGGATTCGATACTGACCCCATGATCTTGTTTGTCGCTTATATTTTTAAAATAGAACCGAACGGTTTAATCATTTTCCTTCTTCACTCAATGTTCGACACAAATAAATATCCCATTTAATTTAGTTATAATCAGGCCTAGTCCAAGTGGGTGTATTGATGTGCTTAGATGTAATCTATTGACTTTGTATATTTGATGACTTCCATTATAATATTGCTTTATTATTTGATTATTGTATTATTTTATTTCAACTCTTATATGATATCGCCTGTGTGCTCTTAAGTATTTATGGAACTGAACCACATATTCAATCTGGTAACACTGCCTGTCACGTGTCACTTGGTTTAATTATTATTTATATCATATAACAGTTTACGATTGAATACCTTCTATTGACAGAGACGTGAAATGTGTTAGAGATAATGGATGAATAATAATTAGTTGCCGGTCAAATATGACTATTTTACTATTTCGCAAAAGTCCCACTTAATAGGTTAAATGATTGCAAATCAACAATTTTTGACGTTTCATACATTTCATGCATGCAATATGTGGCTCAGTTCCATAAAGACTTAAGAGCACACAGATTTTTTTGCACTTACGACATTATACGCTGAAGCAGTCGATTTCAATTTTATTAATATTATTATGTTTTAAGATCGTTCTTTTTATATCCAAAAATTCAAATAGAATAATACATTTCACCAAATAATAAAACAGTATATTTAGTAAAAATCTAAGCAGTGCTCTACAATTGTGAGCAATAGAAAATCTGTTTTATCACCCTCATTTCAGAGGTTTGGTTGGACCTTTGTGTTTTTATATTATTAATAAAACAGTTTTCAATTAATACCGTACAACAGGTAAATATATGATATTTTATTTTGTTTACCTACTATCATCTTATCAGATATAGGGTCTTTCACATCAAATTAACGGGGTATACCCATCTATTATATGTAAATGTATTAAGAACCTGTCTAATTATAAATAAAAAAAATACACTACACAGTATTGATATCCTTGTGAATTTTTATTTTGGATTAATATGGAATAACCTTAGAGGAAAGAAATGTCATTTTTTTCCGTGATATAAATTAGTTAAATTATTTTTTATTAAAAATGAACAGTATTTTTTTAACGTAGTGTTGATAGATATTTATAATTTCTAATATATATATTTACGAAACCTGCCCAAAAAATGTTCTCTTTAATTAAAAGTCCGTCCTGAATAATTATTCCTTGAATACTTGATCATTTAATTTCATTGATTGTTTTCTTTCAATAGAATAATGTAAAAAAGAGATCACTAATTGTAATCGTGCCCTCTTATAATAATTATTTGAATTTTAAGATGTTCAGAAGTCTTTATGTATAGGTATATTACTTTCATGTAATCTAAAAAACATTGTACATATACAAACATTATTTGGTAAGATTTTATTTACAATTTGAATGAGACCGGCAATAATGCGAGACATGGCCGATAAAACAGCGCGCTGCTATTCCGGTCCTCCTCTCACGTTGTCACTTGTCAAATGTTGACGAGATTGTTTTAGTTATTACTAAAAAAAACAATTTTTACCTGTAAGTAACTCATCAATCAAAATATTAATAATTCTCCGTTCAAACAAAAAAGTGTATCATGAATTTTAATTCTAAATGTTTCACTTTTACAAGATTTTATATTTTGAGGTTAAAAATAAAATATGTATGAAACCGGCTTTGCTCTAGTTGGTTTTTGGGACTAATAAATTCATTACTTAAATAACCTCTGTACTTAATTTCTCAACAATAAATATAAACTGTATATAATATCAAGTATAAGTTAAGAATTTTTAAATTAGTTTTTTAAAATAGTGCAAATTGTAGATTTTCAGTGTCTATTATTAGTCATGTATAATTATATGAATCAAAATACATTAAAAACTTCAATTCAAGTATTTTAAATATTATAGAAGTTATATGTATCAATAGTCTATACACCAATGTTTTTTATTGGTACTTCTTATAGTTATGTCTAATAGTCTTCTCATATCTTATTTTCAGGACTCTAAAATGCCTCCCAAGAAAGTAGAGGAACCCGAAAAGAAGCCATTGATTGGCCGTGTGGGTACCAATCTTAAAGTAGGCATCGTTGGAATACCAAATGTAGGAAAATCAACATTTTTCAATGTCCTCACCAAAAGTCAAGCCGCTGCTGAAAATTTCCCTTTCTGCACCATTGACCCTAATGAAAATAAGTATTTTTTGAATATTTTTCCAATATTCACATGCTAGATAAAACTTGCAATGTGAGAATCAAAACTGAAATGAAGCTTTTTCTTAATCTATGTTTTATTGACAAAAGGTCATTCATATTATTTTGTCTCAAAACACTTTAAGTGTAATCTTTCACCGCAGTTACATATTAATTAAGCCATTAAATTTAATAAATGATTTTTTTTTTTACGTAGGGTTCCTGTACCCGATGAGCGTTTTGACTTTCTTGTTAAGTATCATCAACCAGCGAGGTGAGTTAATTCAAAATTCAATTTATTCACAACAGAATCGAATACGATGTGTTTATTTTTGTTTTGATAATAGTAAAGTACCAGCATTTTTAAACATTGTCGACATCGCTGGATTGGTAAAGGGAGCATCCGAGGGCCAAGGTCTTGGAAATGCTTTCCTTTCTCATATCAAAGCATGTGATGCCATATTCCACTTGTGCAGTAAGTATAGATTTATAAAATTATTTGTATTTAATGTAGTACTGAAATATTTAAATACTCAAAAAAAATGCTCTGATAACTTTAAATGACATATCACCACATATTTTACAATTTCTATTTATTCTGTATTAAAAAAGAAGATTAAACTCTTAATCTTGCATGGCTTGATGTTAATAAGTGATTTTTTCTTATAATTTTATTGTTATATCCAATGTTAGTGTGGGATATTTTTCTTAAAAACACATACTAACTTAAAGCTATCAATATTTTAGTTGATCAGCCCAATTTTTCGTTTAAATTATAGAATAAAAATTTTAAAATATGTTTGAAATAGATAGTACATAATTGTATTATTAAATTATGATAGACAAATACAATTAAAACTGAATTAAATCCTAAATTATTTAAATCAAAGCTATTCGTTTACTTTTGAATAAGTGGATTTTCATTATGTGAATGAATTTTGAAAATAAAAAAAAAACGAAACATTTTTAATGTTTTTAAATATGTATGTACCTATCGATTTTTTTCGTATAATATATTGTAATGTACATCAAAGTAATATTATAATTTTTATATATAAAAATATTGCTTTTGTATCAAAATAGTATATATTATGTATTACTTTTATTTCGCGCGCCATTTTTGTAGTGCGCGGAATCATTTACGAAATACGTTTTTACGAGGATTGGCGGCATTTTCAAACATTTTAATGTATTGAAATGAGAAGTAAAAAGATGAAAGGAGTTAATGTATTCTTCGGGGAGGTCTCCGCCCACCCACCAGGAGACAATATTGAGTAATCTTGACGGGGTAAACCGCAAACTAAGCAAATAAAAGGTCTGAAAGGACGTTTAAATCATTAGCGCAATTGCACGACTTCCAACCGCGAAATGTCTTCAAATAGTCGCCGCGAATTCCGGCATAAACTACTTCTATAATTAAATTATATTCGTTTATTCATAGGCGCGATAGCATTAGGTTGACCGCATTTCTCGCCTAAATAATATTTAGAAGAAAAAAAACGTAATTTTAAAGTGTTGCCAGGCTGCTAATTTACTTTTACGATCCACAGGAGCTTTTGATGATGATGATGTTATTCACGTCGAAGGGGAAGTGAATCCCATAAAAGATTTAGAAATTATCCTTGAGGAGTTGAGATTGAAGGATGAAGAATACCTCATGCAGAATTTAGATAAACTCGAGAGGACTGTTGGCCGAGGAGGAGATAAAAAATTGAAGCCTGAATATGTAAATGTTTTATTACAATTTATATTATATCGGTTGCATGTTTTTATATTCATATAAATATTTTTTCAAGGACGCTCTCTTACGTATCAAGACGCTTTTGGTGGATGAGAAAAAACATATCAGATTCGGTGATTGGGGCACAGCTGAGGTAATTTTTTTGTAATGATTATTTTTTTATTTAATAATTTCTAATTTAAATATGTATTTCAATTTCAGATTGAAGTTTTAAATAGGCATTTGTTCATAACATCCAAGCCGGCAATGTATTTAGTGAATCTCTCCGAAAAGGACTACACAAGGAAAAAGAATAAATGGTATGAGTAACAAATTTAATAAAACACATACAATACTAAATATATTTTATTATATTAAGGTTGCCTAAATTGAAAGAATGGGTTGATAAGAACGATCCCGGAGCTCTGATCATTCCATTTTCTGGGGTTTTTGAAAATAAAATCGCCGATATGGACCCTGAAGAGAAACAACAATACTGCAAAGAAAATAATGTAACTAGGTAAAATGTTATACATATTATAAAGTTTATTGATTTCTTTCATTGAATAATATATTTTTATTTTTATTCTAGTGCATTAGATAAAATCATTATCCAAGGTTATAAGGCTCTTCAACTTGAGTACTTCTTCACTGCAGGAGTTGATGAGGTTAAAGCCTGGACAATTCAGGTAATGATTTTATTAAATAATATATATTATTATCTGAATTTACATTTATTTAACCAATCTACAGAAAGGAACTAAAGCTCCTCAAGCCGCCGGTAGAATCCATACCGATTTCGAGAAGGGTTTCATTATGGCCGAAGTCATGCATTTTAAAGACTTCAAAGAGGAAGGAAGTGAAGCTGCTGCCAAATCAGCTGGAAAATACAGGCAACAGGGTAATCAGAATATTCACAGCACCATATGATTATAAATAGTACTATAAAATATAATTTATCATTTTAGGAAGAAATTACACTGTCGAAGATGGGGATATTATATTCTTCAAATTCAATGCTGGAGCCGGTCTTAAAGATCCCAAGAAGAAATGATACATTAAAGTTTTGCTCCTGTTGATGCATCTTCTATACCTCAACATGATCCTTTTTTACATGCATAATGTACCGTGAAAATCACATATTAAATTATTAACAAGCTGTAACTTTTTTGCAACAAACACCAGTGTGTAATTTTTCATGTATGTCACATTTTAAAAACAATTGGATCAATATTGATGCTCGGATTTTTTATATGTGTGACATTTTTTATGCTTGACTATTTAAATAAAAAGATTTTTTTAATGTATGTATTTTTTATAATTTAATAAATTGATAATTCATCAGGTACATTATATTTATACAAAAAAATATTTTATTGAACTAGTTTTGGAGAGTTATAATGCTTTTAAATAGCCTTTTTTTCAACCAGTAATAGAAGTCATATTCATTTGAGAGTAATTTTCTTATTACATTGTATTCCTCCTTTTCCAAAATATCACGAGTGTTTTGGTATAGAATAATTCCTGATACGGAAAAAAATAATTAATACATGTACGGTTATGGTAATTCAATGTTTTAGTTACCCTTTACTTTTTGATTGTAGACAGTTTGAACATTTTTAAAAAAATATGGCAATTTCTTTTCAAACACCTGTAGTGTCTCGTTTATATGGTCCAATAGTCCAACGACAGGATAAAACGCTTCCACATTTGTCTTTGCTTTGTTTAGTGCCCATGCGCTATCATGCTTCGAGCATTCCGGCTCATAACCACAGAAATATGGTATTGAAAGATCATCGAAAATCCCATTTGACTTGAAACAATCGACACTATCAAAAGCATCATTGCAAATTTGTATTGTCATTTTGATGTTTCTTTCGATAATGGCATTCTTGATGGGTTTCATATCATAAAAGGCTGTGGATGTAGCTTTACGATTTAAACTAGAAATGTTATACATTTATGTAGTAAGAATATAGATTTTTTTTTTTATTTAATTACCTGGATGCTAATTTATTCATGGGATCACGAACAATGTTTATATGAGTTGGAGGTTGGTGTCCGAATTGGGAGAAATTCGTGAATGGCACAATTTTATCAAAACTCATTGGGACGGCATATTCTTTCATCAAGTCTATCACAGAGTTTACATATTCTTTCTTTAATTAAAAAATTCAATGAAAACATTAATTGGATATATAATAATAAATAAATAAGATACTTACTTGCTGCTCCAAGTCCAGATTACTGTTGGATACCCCTCTTAATCTGATATGCTTGTAGTTATTCATCCCTTGGAGGGATTCCAGTAAAAATACGATCAATTCAGCACCGGATCCCGGAATCCTGTTCATCAATAAAACATGTTCGTTAAGCAGCTTCGACTTACTCAGGTCGGATAAACTTTTGGTCACTTTTCGAACTATCGGGGTCAGCGTCGTTGATCCGGGTTCAAGTTTTCGCCGAGAAAATGGCCTCGCCGAGGAATCTCTGAGGCACAAGCAGACGATTATACCGAGGAAGGATAGAAGGACGACGATTTTGATGTCGGCTTTGATTATATTGCGCATCGTCTACATTTTATTAGAACGAATGAATGCACAAAGACGAATGAATACTTGTGGGTGGGAACGGTGCGCACTTTCAAAATGGCACTGGGTCAAATATCTCTCAGCATAGAAGACCGGTTGCTGGTTGATCTACTCTCTCGTTAGCTTTTTTTTGGATCGTCTTATTACAGGAATTTAAAATACCTACCATGCCTGTTATCTGTAAACATGAGCGCCCGAAGAAAATTTTCTTTGGACAAATTAATACATACATGACATTTTTTTCTAGGGGAGGGGCAAAATATTGTACCACAGCATTTTTGTGTTTTTTTTGCCTAATTTTTCATAAAATTACTCAATCCAGGGGGGTAAGCGACCCCCTCTTGCCCCTTCTATTAAAAGCAAAATTTTCTAATATCGGAATAGTCATTCTTATTCACTATTAGGTACTGTGATAATAAAATAAAGAATACGTACCAATATTAGTGAAAAGCTAGTTCATATTTTTCCATCTACATAATATTTTTTGGAATATTCATATTATTCTTTTCAATAATCAATAAGCACATTTTTTAAAATACACAAAATATATTTTTTATTCATACTCCTTCCTATTAACTATTTTGTTAAAAATAAGAATTACAAATTTAAATTTGCCGCCAAAACCAAAGAAATTCGAATCTGCTAATACAAAAGAAAACTTTATAATAATTAAGTCAATTAAGTAGCTACATCTATTCGATGCTTGATCTAATGATTTTTTTAAATAATAACATGTATTTAATGAAATTTCATAGCTTTTATTCAATTCGTTCGAGATTGTTCTATGGGCATATGTAAATAGCATTGTATTTAAATTCGATGTAACACATATAATTAATTTTTAGTCATCGAAGATAAATGTTTTGATCGTTTTGTGAGGAAATTTGATTGAATCGTCATGTTTATATGTAATAAAATCTAACTAGGTCACATCTAGGTCATTTCATACATTTTATTGATCGGTTTCGGTGTTTTCACACAGCTGATGAAAATAAATTATTGTAAAAACTTCATATAAGATTACTTTTAACTATTTTAACTTTATTTGAGAATTTTTCCTATTTGAATTAATTTGTTTTCGTATGTATGCATGTCAAAATATCGGAAGTCAGTAGGAAGAAGACACGTGAGTAGGTAATATTGACGGACATCGACCGGCGAGTTGTTATTATCGTTACTAGTCAACAACCTTTAGTTAAAATACACAACAGTACAATTGAACACATTATAATATCGACTAGATGATGAGAGGACAGGAGGAGGGACTTACCAAGCAGGAATTAGATAAACTTGGAGAAGCACTTCAAGATCCACAATTTAGAGATCTCCTTTTAGATTATTGCAAAGAAGTACAAAATCCTGACAATGTCGCCAAACAACAACAGGAGCTAATCACTTTCGAGAAGCAGAGAGGAGTGGAATTGACTTTTATTAATCCATCTCCCGGTTACGTCATCAAAACAAGCGCTGATGGAGACAGGAAGGCCTTCATTAATGTCTGCTCCAGTGACAAAGTAGCCAAAGCCAGTTTCGTGCAAGCTCAACAGAATGGAGAGAGAGGAGTCTCCTGGAGCTTACCACACTCTTTGGCTCCGGCCAGGGATGATTTGGACAAGAACAATGTTCGGTGCCATGTTTATGATGTTGTTTTCCATCCGAATACACTCACTTTGGCTTCCAAAAATCGACTTTTCAAGAAAATGCTCGATGGCGTTGCCTGTGATGCTGTGGAGAGTTACTTGAAAGTTAAACTGGACCGAAAAAATCTTAGATTTCCTAAAATGACCTACAAAGGATTTGCTGTTGCAGCGGCTACCAGAAAGCCAGATCCTGATTATGATCCCGACAAGAAATCTCAAATGGATCCTTCCATCCTCGATGAGTTATATCCTCAAAAATGCTATCCAGAACCGACTGAAACAGAAAAATTAAAAAATACAGATCTCTTTACACTTGATTCTGATGTTACACCAGATGGTTATACTATTCCTAAGTATAATGTGATTCATCGAAAAGATTTCGATATAAAAGAATATACTTATAGGATTGATGCTAAGGAACATGCAGCGATACCTTCAGCGTTGATAGTTGAAGTCATGTTGCCTTTACTTTCATCATCGACTGAAACATTCTTGGATGTAAAAAATAAGAAATTTTCTCTTGTATCCGATCGTCCGGCTCGATATAAATTAGATATAGAATTGCCATACGTCGTAGACGATGAAAATGGCTCGGCGAAATTCGATTGTACAAAACATATTTTAATTGTTCATCTTCCTGTGGTTCCTGAAAAAGTTGAAAAAGGATGGTGTTTCCGAGAAGACAGTGGAGTAGAAAGCGATGCAAATTCTCCATGCGGGAGTGATGAAGATAATTCTCAAAGTCATAACTTAGTCGTTGAATTATCTGATTTTCTGAATGTTGAAGTGTCTAACGAAAGTGAAGTGTATCGGACTAGCCCTAAAAATTCATTCCTATCTCCAGAAGTGACCTACCTTTTTCCTAATTTCACATGCAATAGTCTTGATAATATGGTGGCCATTACTTTACATGTTAAAAATGTTAAACCTGACTCTATCGTGTCTGAGCTTTTGCAAGATTCCAATAGTATGCAACTAAAATTTTCATCTATCGGTGCTGGATTTTTTGCTACTGACTATGCAGTATTTTTAAGATTTCCCGAAGGCATCAAATATGAAGAACCTTCTGTTGAACCATGGGACAATAATGTTGTGATTCAAATAGAAATCACAGGTTCTAATCTCCCCGATCATTTTTGCATCGGCTTAAATGAATCAAATTTAGAAAAGCACAACTTGGATACATCCTATCAATTTAATGAAATGACTATTGAACAAAACAATGAAAATATAAAACCATTGATTGAAGTGTCTGCGAAAGGGAAGAATGAAATGAATATCTCCTTGAGTCATATAGATGATTCTGAAACACATCAAGTTAATGAAGATATCGAACAAGTGGGAAATCCCATCCCAAAACGGGCTGATGATAGTTATGATGCAGGAATTGCCTCTAGCGGCGGAAGTTATAAAGGAATTTTAAAGTTCAAATCTCCACGTATGGGACGTAGTCTTTCAGAGTCTAGCGTTGATTTTGTAGACTTCATGACCTCTCCGTCATTTTCAATCAGTTCTACAGATTGTATCCCAGAAGAATCATCCAGTTTAAAGAAAACAGTCCGCTTCAGTGACACTATTGCTCGACAAACATTTAGGTATGTTATTTATTGTTTAATTAATTTATTATTGCATATATATTCAATTTAATATGTTTTCAGAACTAACAGTAGTATTCTTGGACAGAAAAATAAGAATCTACGGAAAAGACGTAATAAGCTAAGAGCTCAGGAAAGAAGAGCCAGTGAAGGTGACCCTGATGATGGTTCAACGGAAAATATCAATGAAAAGACCAATATAAAGGTTGGGATGATTTTTCATTCAATCAAACCACATGAATAATTATTTGCTAATACAATGTATATTTTCAGAATAATTTCTTGAAATCACCCAACCAGAATATTAAAGAAAAACATCCCAAGCTACGAAGAGATAGTGGCTTGACTGATACCGATGATGCTGACACTGAAAAGGATGATGACTGCTATACACCGACCAAAACTTGCCTATCCAAATTTTTCAATCAAGAGAACAATAAAAAAGGGGAATATTCCGAAGTCTGCTTTAAAAATGATCTAATTTTTGATCTTGACATGTAATATGTCAGTGTTTTTTTTTTTAAATACAAAATACATAATTATGCTTCAATATTAGTAACAAGAGTTAATCTTTGTAATTTTATATAAGAAAGTATACTATACTGATGTTTTTCACCATGGTTTTATAAAAAAATTAACATTGATGTTATCACTGAGTAATTTGATTAACTACTTATCTAGATGTTTTAATATTATAAGTAAACAATTTACTCACATGGGTGTTAAAATTTTAAATCTACTTATTCTTGTTATTTTATGTTCTTTTACAACATATTCTTGTTTCTACAAAATTTGCATAATACTTGAACATTCAAAGCGGTGAAATGAATTTTAAAGACTGCTCACTACTTTTGCTTGAGTTGACTACTAATCCTCCCGATCTGTCTTGTATTGTCAGTAGTAACGCAGTATGCTGTGTACTCCTTCATTATATTCAAATATTTATATCCAAGTGAGTTATTATAGGTTTTTTTCGTATTTTAAATATAAATTTTTGTGTCTAGTAGACTAGTGATTATAATTTACAAAAATATGTATATGTTACACATATATTTTATTAGTGATTTCTAATGTGATGTTTGCATTTGTAATGTTTTCGGTAATATTATAGTTATTTCTGGAATTTATGAGTGAAATAAAATGGTATATTTGTTATGTGAATAGTTTTCTTTTTATATTTACCTTATAGTGAAAAGATCGTTTTGTCTGCAAATTATCTGGGCCACTCAAGTTTTAATTGAACACATCACTGTTTTGCCAGCAAGTACTGTTATCAGTTGCATATGAAATTTTGAAAACACACATGACCTTTCTTGATCTGCAACTTTTTTATTTAACGTCATTCGAGTTTTATTCCACCATTTATTGTTTCAGTTTCAATACCAGCTATGAAGAGTGTAGTGATTTTTTTTACACTGTTCGAACTTTATACATGTTTTGGTTTGCCCCGAAAAGACCCATTGGTGATTGACACAAATCTTGTTAATTTGTCTCTCAAACCGGTCAACTTAGATCCGAGTTTAAATATTGGATTGAACTTACTTAACACTGATAAAACAACATCTGGCAACGCTGTCAGTGAAGAGGTTGTAACTCGTTCGGGTGTTGGCGAAGTAACAGTGACCTCGACAACTTCGCAACCTCCAGAAATAAAGCCATCATGCGGAGGTCGGTACATTCAACACACTGAACTTATCAGAAATGGTTCACCGACAAAACCAGGAGACTGGCCATGGCACGTGGCCCTTTACAGATTAAATTCTAGAGGATCCGAGCAACAATACATTTGTGGAGGAAGTTTGATCACAGATTATAGAATTGTGACTGGTAATTATTCGAACATACATACATATTTTGTACATTTAAATTATATATACAAACTATTTTAAAGCTGCTCATTGTGTAACTGAGAAACAAGCTACAGTCTTACCGGAGAGAATTATTGCTGTAGCTGGTAAACATAGTTTAGTGGGTGGAGACGGTGAACCGCAAGAACGAAGGGTGAGTATAAAGTTTCTGTGATGTTAAAATATGTCACTCAATTTTTTGATTACATTTCAGATTTTTAATATAATAGTACATCCATCATTTACACCTGCAACACTGAAAAATGATATTGCAATTTTAATATTGTCTTCGAGTATTGTATTCAATAATTATGTGCAACCTATATGTCTTTGGGATCGCTTTAGAAATGACTACGATAGAAGAAAAATGTTTGACAGATTGGGTACTGTAAGTGCTAGTGAAATATTAATATTAGTAACATTTTTATATATTTTTTTTAACATTAAAGGTAGTTGGTTGGGGATTGACAGAAGAAGATAAGCTGTCGACACAACTGATGACAACTCGTATTCCGATTATCGATGATGTTGTGTGTATTAGATCAAATCCTCTTTTCTATACAAAATTCCTAAATGAAAATTCATACTGTGCAGGATTCAGAAACGGTTATTATTTTTGCATTTTCATTTACCTAATGTAATATAATTTAAAGTGTAACATTTTGTATTTACAGAAACAAATGTCTGCAACGGAGACAGCGGAAGTGGAATGTATTTTTCAAGCACGGCAGCTGACGGTCGAGAAATTTGGCATTTACATGGGCTTGTATCTTTGAGTGTTTCCAGAAAAGATAGGAATATTTGTGATCCTAATGAATATACCGTTTTTACAGATGTCTGGGCATTATCTGATTTCATTGAAGAAAATCTTTAAGTATGTATACAATGAAGAAATCTATGACTATAGAATATAATAAAGTACATTAACCCAATTAAAATATTTAACATTAAACTTTCGCAGCACTAAATATCATTTCCTTCAAGTGAGTGATTTTTTATACATACTTAATAATTTTTCATGAAGAGTTGTAGTTATAGAAAAATAAAATGATTTTAATACTTATCTCATATGGGAAAAATTATTTCTCAAAAATAAAGTAAACCACAAACAGTGTTTTCATAAATTGAAAAAAAATAACTATTTTGCCAGTGGAGTATTTAGCCTTTTTGATGAAGTATCATTTTATTTAATTAAAAATTCTGTAACTTATAGTTTTTAATAAATAATAAGAGGATCAGAATATACACTGTAAAAATGACCAATTTTGAACAGTTATTCCAATAATAAATAAAATCCTTTTTGTATAGGATGTAAACATGCTCATTATTTTTATTCCACTTGAATAATTTTATTTCATGCCAAATAAAAAATTACAATATGTACAAAAATTATCATTTATAAAATTACTTTAAGTAATAATAATGTAGTGTTATTATACCTTCTTGAAATTTATCTGTAAATAGATATTTAAAAAAATATTCATATACACAGTGTGGTATTTGTTAAATTTTATTTAGGATAAAAATTCAAGAATGTTTATCCGTGAAATTTTTATATTTGGCAATGTCAGTAAATACTGTGTAATATTTTGGATCACATAATACTCGACTTACTCCAAATGATATTATTTCTCGAAAATACCAAGTTTTAATTTATGAAGAAGAGAGGATTTGACTTGATGTACTCAACTTCTCATTTAATTTGAACAGAAATTTCAGAAATAATTTTCTTCTGCTCTTTCTATTTCCAGTCGACCACCTGGGGGACAAATTATTTATTATCACATTAGAAAAGCAATCAAACAAACTTAATTTGGAACCACCGAGTTAATCTAAATAGATCTCATGATTTTAATGTAAAATATAATAGGTATTTCACTCAATTCTCAAGTCAAATGTTCATTTTCTGAATATTTTTCAACTATCAAATTATTTGGGCGATTATAATTACTTCACTTGTCAATTTCAGTATGGCCATATCGTTTTTCAGGATTGAAATTCGGATGGATGATATGCCTATGGAATAAAAATTATATTAAATGTTTTTTAATAAAAGTTATTTCGATTATATAGAATCTATTTATTTTTTTCTGTTCTCCCATATTTTATCCGAGGAAATTGAATTTTCCGAGCCAAACAAATATTCTCTCGGGTAATATTGGTGCATTTTCTATTGTTACAAAGTATTTGGCTGTATTTAAATTATATATTTTTTTAAATATTTTCTTTATAGAAGGTATGATTTTGTACATTTTTTTTTAGATATTTTTGTTATATTTTAAATTTTTTGGTCAGGATTGCCGTAGAGTTATAGTTGACGGTAATAATTCAGAGTCATTCGCCATTGATGTCAGCGTTCTCCATAAATCTTCACCGTTCTATGCAAATCCTGTCTAAACCATTAAAAGTATAGTGAAATAATATAGATGTAAATGTATAAAATAAGACGAATAATATATGTATATACATGTCTTATTACATTTTCAATTTGATACGTTTTACGCGTCTTTGGGATTATTTTGATCACATTTTCATTCATATAACCAAGGGTGTAGGTGTATATTTTTCTTGATTCATTTGAAAATAACCTTATATAGGTATCAGTAACATCAATCATCTTGTTGATACAGCCTTTGAAATGCTGTATTTTTGTTGCCATTGAGAGGGAAAGTCTTAATTTTGTTTGAATATAAGTAAGTACATACCTACGCGATTGAAAGGAAGCTCGTTTTTATTATTTACGTATTAAAAATAAAGAGAACTCGTTAAAAAATAGGCATCAAGTGATCGTTGTCAAAATTATTCAAATGAAAGTAATCGCTTTTTATTATAAAATAACATTAATTACCTGTTAGAACACGAGATGTGGTTAATTAAACTTCCCCACATTTCAAAGGAAATGAAATCGTATTTATCCTGTAAAGGGAAATATGTCAAGACCAATCTCCAAGTTTGTTCCCTGATCATCCAAAAATGTACTCCTCATGGATAACAGACTCTCAACCACACCAAGGATTCTCATCTTGGTCTTTTATTTTTAACAATTTCCCTTTAATTGTGGTCGTTTCGTAATCCTTCAAAATCCTTAACTGAAAAAGTTGTTCATTTTTGTTCAAATACTGTAAGTATTAAATTATTTATATTTACAAGCCATAATCACTCCATTATCGCAAACTTCCACATTATTAACTTTAACAGTCTTGACGTATGGAAGCTTAAATCTGAAATAAGGTTGTACACGAAATGTGATGTTATTTTTATTATTAGAAAATCTTCCTTCATTGTATCCCAATGTTGGAAAAACACTACTATCAATCTACCTAGACAATAACAAAAAAACTTCTACTTCTAATAATATTAATATAAAGTCTTAGAATTGATTCATGAAATGTCGAAAATTTCTCACTTTTACATGTAAAATATATTAAATAATTGTTATGCACATTGGTAATATTAGATATTTCTTGTAATAATTTTACGATAATTTCGAATATTTACAATAATTTAATTAAAAACCATATATTCATATATATGATATATTCATTTATTTTCACGAATATCCCATTAAATAATTTAGTATTATTTTACTACAGTTATCTAATTACATTCATAAAAATGTGTCACTTAATATTGACTAAATCATATCATTATATTATTTTATTTTAAAACTCACCACTGAGATATTTGCATTTCCATTGAATTGAAACTTAACATGGAACCATTAAGCTTCAGTATCGATCCAGCTTATTTTGCTAGTCACTATTGTTAAGTTATACGTGGGTTTTGATGAATTAAATATGAAATTCTCTTCAATAGAATTAGTGGAAATACACGGGAACCTAACTTCACTTTTGACCTCATCCATTAGTTCACAAAAGACATAACTTGCAAATAAGATAATAATGCAGGGAAACAGACATGAATAATATGCCATTTTGAGAGCTGTCCTGAGAATAATGAAGTTCATACATTATTACCTTGCAAAACAGGGATTATACATGTTTGCTGGGAAAATAAATATCATAGAATGTTTAAATCTTTTGAAACTTACTTCAAATTGTATGAATATGTTACAGTAAACCTTTATTAGTAGGAGTGATAATATATTTTGACAAGTTAAAGTATATTTTTGCTAAGTCTATATATATATATATATATATATATATATATATATATATATATATATATATATACTATACTATACTATATGCTGCTTATATATATATAACATATATATATATATATATATATATATATATATATACTCTATATATATATATAAATACATGTGTATGTTAGAACAAATTAAGTATTATATTTATTTATTTTTTAAAATTTCCTTAAAGCTAATTATTTAATTAACTAAAAATCAGAGTAAACCTGGATCTAGACGATGAATTGACATTTAATTAATAGATATTCTGATTTTAAACTACAATTGAGAGGTAAATTATAATAAATAATAAATTTTTGAATTCTAACCCACTATAAAAGTATCCTGGATCATTAAACTAAGAAAATAATTATTTTTCTTAGGTATTGTAATGTTTTCTGTGGAATTTTGTTATATTAATAAATATATGATACTATAAAATTTATACTTTGGTTTGATTATGTTTTGTCTAGAAATTCATTCAATTGAATATCCTTTAAAATATTCAATTTATTGATTTTTTGTTTGACGCTATAAAAAAAATTCAGTCATCCAAAAAGATGTGGCAAAATAAATATATGAATTTTATCCGAGGCGGTTTGAATATTTTCAAACACTTAAGCCTGAAAACGATCTGAACAAGTAGTATTTGAGATGAATATAAGATTCCTGTAAAATTCAATAGCTTAAAGAAATACACGCATTTATTATTTATTTCTTGAATATTTTTAGAAACATCTATTTTTGGCAAGTCTATGTATGTGTATTTATTTAATATGTCACACGTTTCTTTAGCAAAATTTAATATTATTTTTTTACTTGTAACAATTTGCATAATTTAATTTTGGAATGTTACCTTAATGGGGTGAAATTTTATTATTGCGAGTTTTTAAATGTATATTGAGAGACCGTGTCTCGAAGCATGGACGCTGCTTTTCTTCCATTAATTTATTAAAACATCCAATATTATATTTTATATAAGGGAAGAGGGTATTTAAAATATTCAAAATTAATTTCTCACGTTACCATTTTTTACTTTTTACTACATACCTGATAAATCTATTACATATCAATGAAAATTATTTTTTTATATACGCCCTATAGAGTTTTTTACGTTACAGTATTAATTCAGAAAATCAGTGTAAACCTGGATCAATACGATCGATTGGTATTTTATCAATATAATTCCCGATCTCTCTATCGTAACAAATCACTTTTTTTTAATGATATATTTAGAAATATTAGTAAATAAATATTTTTTGTCAGTAAGATTGTCACCCAAAAATATATCTGTCTATATTTATAATATTTGTGTCTCAGCAGGTATATACAAAATTATATAAAATTTTATACATGGTGGCTTTTAATCTAATATTGTTAAATTTGATATATCACGAAGAGAATTAAAAAAAAATTGCTTAAGCCATGTCACAGTCGCGTCTTGATTTTGTAATTATTTATCGTTTTTTGCAATATCTTACTCTTGCTACAAATATATAATTAACAATTCTTTTACCGACCATTCTATAAATAATACTATAAATCTAATAAACTATTAAAATTTGTCATCTCTCAAAAAACTCAATTTTAAATAAGAGAGTTGAATTGAATAAAAGTCTTATTTAATCAATGGGTAATATTATCATCACATTCAATGAAAACTTGAGTATTGGATTTTTCTTCTTGTTTTTGTAGATGCCTTAAATATCTAAAATAATATCACATTAACACGTCAATATAACAATCACAGAATAATGTATTACTTACAAGAAAAATAAGCTCGAGGGAAAAGAAAGTACAGCAGTTGCGATATTAAAAGCTCCTGGGAACCAAGAAACAGTTTTGGCATAGAACAGGTTGAAAAAGGGATCACATACAAAAGCGGTCATATTACCCAAGACACTCACTAACGATACATATTTTCCTAAAAAATAAACAATAACATTATATGAAAAATTATCATAATATTATTTATTACCAAATTCATCCGATTCAACCACTTTAGAGCCGATAGAGTGAAGTACAATATCTGGAGTATAAAGAAGACAGTCCAGCAAAGATGCCAAATACACCCAAGAAACAGAAGGTCCAAATGCATAGGTGAATCTGGATAAAGTAGCTAAAGCTAGTGCTAATATCATCATGTTGATTTCAGGTACTTTCAAATTAATACTGATGAACTTGTAGAAGCAGTAAGAGCCTAAAAGTCAAGGCAAGATACACTGAAATTCAAATAATTGTTTAAATAAAGACTTACCGATTACTTCCATGATTAAATTATAACATGAGAAAAATCCATACTGAACACCGTCGAAATCGAATCTTTTTCTCAAAAAATTGTACAATAAGGAATCAACACCTAAAAATTAATATGTGTAGTAAAATGTAAATTATGTGCACGCGTTTTTTCAACATTAACTGCAAGATTTAGTTACTATTAGCTTATTTGAATTTAAGCAAAATATATTAATAATGCATCTGTATAGCTATTTAATGGAAAGATTGTGATGATTTAAAAAAAACATTATTAATAAAAACAAAACCTATTTAGGAAAACTCCAATAAGATGAGTTAAGTTAAAAATACTATCCTTAATCTATATTAGGTAAACTGCTATCTTAATATATAATTAAATCGATTTATAAGCGATTTTTTTTAAGTGAAGGTATTATTTTCTTAACTTTAATTAGAGTCATTGGTTAGTCGAAGTGAAATT
>JAGTTH010006273.1:0-11362 GCA_022606485.1 Agraylea sexmaculata | reverse complement strand
AAATATCATGTCGACCTACATTGAAAACGGATATTCTCGTATGGTCATTGTACATACGAGATGATGACTCATTCGCCTGAAAGTCGTCACTTTGACCTGACTTTTACCTATAAACGACCGTGAGTGTAACCCGAGAAGAAAAAGACGTCACACAAAGAGTTGGTTTTCTTTAAATGTCCTTGCTATACATAAGAGAGAAGTTTTGTAAATGAAATATATATGCAGTTGGCCTTGAGCTTGAAAATGTATATCATTTATATTAAAGAGTATCTGTTTCACAGTGCAAAGTTCATACAATCTAATCAAAGGTGCAACTATAATATTCCCCGTACAATAGTCGATAACGCCTTTGACACCAATTAATAATAATTACTTGATAATATTTAATTTCAATTAAAAACGAGCTACAAAAAATCATATTATATCAAGTGACTTAATAATTAAACAAATCACTATTTCGTTGACTACGATAATATAACAAATAAATCATAAATCACACAAATGGAAATTGATTTTAAAATTGCTAAAGAAAAAAATACATAATTATTTTTTAAGTATCCAATACACAGTGAATACTAATTAAACGATAGTTTTTGTAATAAATTAAATATTTATAGTTCTACTATGTGAATGCCGCCACTTATTCAAGGTTGACAATTATAACGAAAATAAAAGGAAACTCGTCAGACAGTTCATGGCTCCATTAATGGAAGAATGACACAATTCAGTATTTTCATTAAAAAGAGCAATATATAGTGTAATAAAAAATAACAATCACAATTTTTTCTGTGTTGTTTTGCGACACAATTGTGAATTTTCAGCACGAAAATAACAAATAACATTTAGTAAAGTTGAATATATGATTTTTTAATTTATGCTAATGATATAATAATAATCGCAAAACGTTTTAGGAGAAACACCCACCAATTAGCAGTTTTCGCGTTAACACCCTGAAATAGTCAATATTTTCAATACTTATTCTGCAAATTATACAAGCCGATAGTATTTTTGGTGAAAGAAAACAGTTTTATATTTGATTTAACATTTAGCGAAGCCTCTTGATCGCCACTTGTTAGAAATTGTGTATTTAACGGTTTAAAGTTGTTATATAAAACATAAACAGTGTTCATTATTAGACATAATATGAGTCTTTTGTAGTTCCAGATTAGCGAAGTCGCATTAGAGATAAGACATTCTAAAAATTTAAATGATAGACATCACATTCGTATACAAAATATTTAAATTTCTCATTTTCGTCGAATGTCGGGAAAGCGTGTAAAAAACAAAAACCGAGCCTCGAGCGCAACGGACAAGTGCATATTATACTTTCAAGCAATCATCATTAGTTGACTTACTCGTGCTTCTTATTCCGTTAACCCATCAAAATGTCATTTATTGTAAATTTAAACAAAAAAAAAAACCAAATTCTTGTAATTTAACAATATATGAATGTACGAACTTATGTTGCTGCTAGTAAGAATTATTTTTATCAATATTGTAAACATTTTTTTTATAGTTTGTTGATGTATGCTGATTGTAAGTATTAGTTAAATAAAATTTAAAAAAACCCATAATGTATTTTATAAAAAAAATATATAAGAGGACTATTAATAAGTATATAATAATATTATAAAGTAGTCAAGATCTTAATCTAGTAGAAATATCTCCGTACCGCATAGTCACTTTATCCCTTTTTATAATGATTATTTATTTAACAATAAAAATGGGCAATTTTACCACAGAATTGTGATTTGTACGTAAATAAAAATGTACTTACCAAGTGAGCATATTTTTTACAAATTGTGATTTTTTTGAAAGACAATCATATGTAATTATTTAGTTATAAATATCAGAGGAAACTTTCAGAAAATTTAAATTCATTAATCGTATTTGTGGATTTTTTGGGATTATATACAATAAACAAACATAAAAATTCATATAAAAAAGATTTCTATGTGGGTACAGTTAACTAAACAAACATTATTATGCATTGCAAAGAGTTTTCGTTTTATTTTAACAGATGCTTCGATCATAAAACACTTGCGATCTACTTTTAAATTAACATACGTTAAGTATATATATAAATGATCATTTTTGAATTATTAAAATTAATAAATGTGTAACATTCGAAAAAATCTATTCTAGCGTGACAGTCGTCTGAAGATCTGGCTCATTAATTCCAACAATGGATTGCATTGTTACTATATTTTCATTAATGAAATTATATAATCGTTCAAAGTTTCCCTTCATATTAACGCATGACAAATTGTCTTGGCGTACATGTTTTCTTTGAAATTGTCACCAAGATATTTTAATATACACTAAATCAATATTTTATTCCATTCATCGGATTACATTACAGATAAAGTATTATTTATAATCGTAATCCTACTGTATCAATATGATAAACAATAAGCGTGATATTGCACAATGTGATAAATCACGTCGTGTGGATACAAAGTATTTCTCTAATATAGAAATTTACTCTACTATGTATCAAGACAAGTAATAATATTATAAATTTATTTTATTGTATCAAAATGCATGGGTAGAACGTTATTTTGTTTCCGGCTACTTCATAATTGCTTCTTGATATAAACACACATTTTGTGCCATAGAATCGATTTTCTCTTCCTCGTTTTCAGATGGCGGAAATTCAATCCAACGACTTAACAATTAAATTATTTTAAAATCTGCAGATTTGTTATTTTCAAATAATGCAAATCTCATATTATGAATTTGTGATTTTACAAATATTTTTAAGTTTTATTTCGAATTCGTATTTTTATTAGATTACCGCCTACGTTTTGCTTGGTTCATATTCCCACCGACGCATTTTATTTAAAAGTTTGAATTAGACGTTTATTCACAAAAATGTATTATATTTTGTACATACAAATTAAAATAGGTTTGATTAACAATAAAGTAGAAAATCTACCCTAATAATATTATACAGTGGTACCTCGAGATACGAATGCCTTGACATACGAATATTTTGAGATACGACGAATAATATTCTAGAATTTCTACCTCGACATACGACGAAAATTTGACATACGAATTTTAATATATAATTGTATAGATTCTTGATTATATGATTCCAAGCTTCGAGCTAATACATTATGTGAAGGAACAACTTCTTTTATTATGGATTAAGGAGAAACAATTGCCTGCTGAAACTTACAATATAAATCTAATTTATTTCTTTTATTCTCGTTTTGGTTTTGTAAAATAAATATTTGTCATTTATAAATACATTTTTTATTCAATAACACGTGATACGTTAAGAAAACATTTTTTTTTGCTAGGAATTTTTGAGGGGCTGGAACGGATTAATGGCAGTTTGTATGGAATTGTATGGGAAAAATTGCTTTAACATACGATGATGATCACGGAACGAATTCGTAAATTCGTATCTCGAGGTATCAAAGTACATATATTTTTTTATTATAAATCTGTATTAATCTACATATTTGAAGTTAAATAAATATAGCGTGATTTAAATCGCATTTGTATAAATAGCGGAATATTAAGGTCTTAATTGTTAGACAGTAGATTGTCACATAATTTTTTAATAATTTGATCACGGTATCGAACACTCCGTAATAAATAATTAATAAGGGGAATTTTGTATTTCTCTGTTTGTAATAAGTTAAAATCTCACGTCCTGTCATTGATATTCAATAATTCGCTGACGTGGGAAAACGAATGTGCATTATTTGTTGATATGCACATGTGTTCGATTTGATGGCATTTGACTTTCAAGGTTGTCGAGGCCATTTGAAGATACGAATATATTCAAGGGTGAAATTTTCTTGTAGATAATATTTCCACAGTAAAGGCTGAATACAATGAATGAGACCTCCGGGATGACCTAGAAAGGGAGGCACGCCCATGACCTATTTCCATATTCAGGTTGCGGCCCTTCCCGGAATCTGCACATCATTGAATTCCTATGCAGAATATCCCAAAGAAAACTTTGTTGAAACAAATATTTGATAACAATATCGCTTGCTGATGATTGTAGTGACCTCGTGCAATATAAGCTTAAGACATCGAAAAAAAATTAATTTAAAAATGATAAAAAATATTGCGGTTGGGCAAAATTATCTCCCATTCTATTATCAAAGAGATTTTTTATATTAAATATTTTTTTGTGTGACACGTATAAAAAAACACGAACGTTGATCGATGAAAAACGAAAATATACATTGTTTTATATGTGTGGGCTATTTCTTGCTAAACAGGCAATTAAATATTATTTATATTTATCATTATCATTTATATGATCACTATGCAAGGCTGGTTGAGGTTGACATTTTATGAGAGCGGACTATAAATTATTATGATTATAAAAGAACAGAATTTAATGAAAATAAACCAAATAAAAGAATAAAGATTTATTTTTTTGATATTTTCATCTAAAGGAGTCATCGCTAAATGGTGGCCTAGGAAACCTCCATAAAATATATCTGGAAAATGAAAACTACCCCTAAAGGACATGACAATGGGGAGGCATCATGTCTTGTAACAAACGAACAATAAATATTACATTACGTCATTTGATCACCAATTGAAATAATTGCACATAACTGGGTAATCAAAAAGCATTTGCTATTTATTAGTTATTAGTAGTATAGGTTAATTTATTTTTTATTGAAAAGTGTATTATTCAAAATAAAAATACAGATAACAATAACACGTACAATGCGTATTATAATAATAGGCAAGCAGGTTTAACGAGCGTTCAAGACTTTCGATATAAAAAATACAGTTATTCGTAGTGAATAACTGTAAAACTTAGAGCAGCCGCGGGAAATTCGGTAACAATTAAAATAACGTAGAATACAATACACAAACTTATTACGTATAATCAGATAGCCAAAAGTTAATTTTCTTTTTGATAATACTTCTTAAGCTTCCGATAAATAATCAAAACGAATGAAGAACACCGAGTATTAAAATGCGAATCAATCACTGACACTAATAATATCACTATTTGAAAGGCTTCACTGGACCAGTTTTCCAGTGATATTCAGGTCATCAAACGCATTTCTGAATATTTTCCGAAAAATTAATAATGCGTAAACAAGAATTAACGAGAAAAAAATAAATAGAGCGTCTATAATCCTTAATCTATTATATTATTTTTTTATATTCAAAAGAGCAACAAGTGAATAACGACGTTTGGTGTTTTAACAGATATATTATTAAAGTAGGCGTATTAAAGAAGCAACTGGGGATTCGATTCTAATTGATTTGAACGACTGAGGCATGCCAAGATGAAAAATGTATACTTTAATAAATGTACTTTTGTATCGATTCCAAGTTAGTGTGAGAATGAACACAGCCGTCGAAAGATAATCGCATTCAAGGAGACTTGATCAAGCAGGCATGCGATGAATTCAACATTCATATTATAATTTTGAATAGATCAGTGGACACAATAAGGTCAATGGGCGTTACATTTCGGGATTACAGATATTTTTTTTTTAATTTTCTACACCATCAAAAAATGGAAAAATTACATAGTCATGGGTTCAAATCCCACTCAAGTCGAGAATTTTTAAATTGATTTAATCGGTTATTACGACTGGGAGATCGTGAATAATATTAATAAAATCCCAATCGATCAAAAATGTGCAATTTCAAAACTCCTTTTTCGAATCAAATTATAACAAATAATTCTCACGAGCAAAATGTTATACTTTACAAATACCAGCGTAATAGCTCAGAGGATAAAGCGTGTGGCTACAAATACTGTTGTCATGGGTTCAAAGCCTTGGTCGAGTTAAAAAAATCAATCGGTTATTACGACTGGGTCATGTTTACTCTAATTTCCTGTATTGTAAGGTAAAAACTGATTATTAAGTCGGTGACCTGTGTAACTAGTAATAGTTAAGATCACCGACAGACAATTAATTAACACGTTGCAAAAGTCTCTCAAAAGCCCCCCAGGTATATAAAAAAACTACCTTAACTATATTTCGATTGGACACAATATTTGTGATTTTTTTTAAAATAATACGGAAATAAAACGAATTTAATTTGTCCATATTAGCCACAGTTAACTCAACAACCGCACTTGTCCACCCTTGCTATTATAGACTCCGAAGTTAAATGTCAATTGGTGAGAAATCAATTTCAATCAGTTGACAATATCGCGCGGCACGCCTTGACATCTCTAATATCAACTATGCAAATACTTGAGTTTTTTTATTGAATAATTTTAAATAGTATTATTAGAGTATGGTTGGGGGGCATTAAGTCTTGTTTTAAATATACTCGAATTGTTACACTAACTGTACATTTATCCAAGGTGATATTTTAAATGGGCATGGCATTTTTTTACTCAATGGTAGACGTCATTCAGACAGCCATAAAAAATTTCGTTGTGGTGTGTCAATTGATACTCTATCCTTGTAAAATATGGATGAATAGCCTTTTAAAAATAATGGTAAATATTTGCATAGATGAAGTCATCGTGCTAATATAGATAAGGACGTTGCGATAGTTTATTTAGCATCATGCAATTATTTGCTTATAATTATTACACATGCTCGAAATACTAACGTTTTTTTAAGATTTTTTTTCTTCTTTCAAGTGGTATATTTGGAAAGCCTCCCGAGACAGTTTCACCTTGTAACAATCATGAAGGGGCTGGTCGATGTGATAATTTAATAGCCTGTGTTGATTGGTAATTGATCTACTGAAAAATTGATACGCCAATTTCACACGACATGTTGTAGTAAACCAAATATTGAATAATTAATGTAAACTTAGAAAACGTGCGATTAAATGATTGACTCGAATTTATGAGCAATCGTGACTCACGATGTATCTAAAGGATTGTATATTGCACAATTTTAAAACAACAAACACACTCAAATTGATAAGAATCTGTATTGATGATATTAAGATCAGGTGTGGTTTTATTAGAAAGTGAGATAAAATAAGGTCATCCAAATGGACAGGAAATAATCTCTTTGGTATTTAAGTATTTCGTAATCTCCCGACATTTTTGATTCATATTTTTAGTCCAATATTAAAATGGGACAAAAATGTGGAACAGAGAGAACTTGTTTTATAATCAGCATCCGCAAACCGTTCGACATCAAATAAAATGGCAATTCAGCTGATTCACCAAATCACATTTGCCACCAACGGTAAACAAGACATATCTCTGTATTTATTTAAATTAGTGTTAAAGTAAATAACCTCTAATATCGACTTGAAAGTGTGAGATTATTCGGTATTCACAAAATAAATTTCGCATTAAAAAAAATGTGCACAGAGTGAAAACCTCTGTGAAGGACAGATAAGGTTAGGTTAGAAGGTTTTTAGACACAACAACTTATTAATTAATTGCCTGTCTTTGATCTTAACTATTACCAGTTACACAGATCACCGACTTAATATAATCTCCTCAGTATTTAAATTACAAACCAGAAAATCGGAGTAAACCTGGATTAAGACGATCGAATGGGATTTTATAAATATAATTCCCGATCTCCCAGTCGTAATAACCGATTGATTTTTTTTAACTCGACCAGGGTTTTGAACCCATGACCACAGTATTTGTAGCCACACGCTTCATCCTCTTATTACGCTGGTATTTGAAAAATATAAAATTTTGCCCGCAAAGATTATTTGTTATAATTTGACATTAAAAAGGAGTTTTGAAATTGCACATTTTGATAATATTATATTCGCTTTCAAATATTATAAAGCTTGTGAATTAACAAAAAAACAGGTCTAATTTGCGTTCGTGGTTATGGAACTGCATGCCACATATTATTGATAAATCACACCTTACCCCTTGAGCTATTGCGCTATTTTGTATTTTATTAAAGATTATATTATGAATGGGTTCAACTAGGTTTAAAACAAATGAGTAGGCCATTATCAAAGACGACTTAAGACCATTTTTTTCGAAATTTTCGATTTCATTTCGAATTGCTTTTTATTGATAATTCATATTATTCAGAAAGAATCCTACCTAGTCGTACATTAATATTGTAAAAAAGCGACTCAAACATACTTGAAAATCGAGTTAAATATTAATTTGTTCGTCTTATCTTTTGTTCGTAATGTTAGTGCTAAAGTCAAAAATAATTTTAGTGGTTAAGAGTCGTCTTTGATTGATGAGGCAATTCAAATATTATACAATTAAATATGTATTGTGAATATAAACTTATTTTTTCTGAAAGATAGATATACGCCCGTATTCTGCATGCATACATACATTTACGGAAGGAGGAAAGGAAGTGTGAATAGTTACCTATCCTTAAATGTATGCAGAATACGGGCGATATCGCCTGCTCCAGCGTATAATATCGTAAGTGCAAAAAACATCTGTGTGCTCTTGAGTCTTTATGGAACTGAGCCACATATTGTATGTATGAAATGTTGATTGTCAATCATTATTTAACCTATTAAATGGGACTTTTTCGAAATAGTAAAATAATCCTATTTGACCGGCAACTAATGTAGATTAATCTATTATCTATTACACATTTCATGTCTCTGTCAATAGAAGGTATTTAATCGTAAATTGTTATATGTTATAAATAATAATTAAACCGAGTGACACCAGATTGAATATGTGGCTCAGTTCCATAAAGACTTAAGAGCACACAGGATTTTTTTGCACTTACGATATTATACGGTGGAGCAGGCGATATGTATGAGTTGCTAGCTAAACTACAGCTCCTCACTCTTTTATCAAATATTTGATAATTTTCAATAAGTTAACCTAATTGAAAAATTGCATTAGCCATACGCCCATCGAATGACTTTGAAAATATCCCGGTATTATTACGAAACGAATTTTCGTCGGCGAAAACGTGAAAGCTGACCGTCGACGTTACGACACGATAGTGTAAAAATAATAACATACAAGAATCACACAATTGGTTAAATTGAATAGAATTAACGAGGCGGTAGACGTAACAAGAGGAAAGCGCCACGTATACGTGGTGCGTAATATTCTCGTCCAACAGGTGCTCAACTGTATATACAGGTATTGTATCGGTACTGATCTACTCACTAATTGAGAATTTAATATTACCTATTATTAAAAATGCATAGTTTGACAACACATTTAATGGCGATGAGAATTAGTTGATACGCATAAAATTGTCGTCGTGAAGATAAGTACCATTTTTATAATAAATTAATTAAAATTCAAAGTAATGTGCGATGCTTGCTGAACCCTTTTATTTTCAGTCTATAATATAATTTAAAAAAGTACTCAGTTTATTGACGTCTTAAGTAGATTTACGGCTTTATTTGATTTCGTGGCAATGGAAGCCTTTCAAAAATAACGATTCGGTGTAATAAGGATAAATACAAACAAACCTTCGCGTATTAACAAATAGGATTTATATTTTAACGATTTTGCACATAATCTATAATGTGAAAAACAACACGGTCAAGTTCCAAATTGAATTGTTTCCTTTTCGACGACGTATCAGACATAAGTAAACGATTTTATATTTAAAAAATATTTTAATGGCAAGTTGTTGAAATGTATTTTTGCAGATAATTTGCCGGTTGATTTCACTTTTTATACCATTTTGGTTTTAACAACGCAAATTGTAAATTTATGCAGGAAAGGTTTAATCACAATATGAGTTACATAGTAGTAACAAAAATATACCTACAATTGCGTGATTACGAGACATTGAACTTTTCCGACGACATTTTTTTATCGGGACAAAATGTTGAAAAACGGCAAATTGATTAGTATTAGTAATTTTCAATAAAAAAAACAAATTCCCATAGATGTTCATGAAGGAGAATTTTTGAATTTTGATTTAATAGTTAGATTCAATCAGATATATAAATAATTCGTGCAATTTCGTGTAAACCCGTGTATTGTTGCACTCTTCTCTCTTATTCGATAAATGCATAAGTGTGTCTCCCTCACTCTACAGTTTTCTAGTGACCACTGAGAGTGGTTGTGAGAATACTTTGGCGATTAAAACGCAATAATATTTGAAACATGTTAAAGAAGTAGTGTTTGGTAAAAACTGAGCCTAGATGTATTTGAGTGTATGTTTGAGTCCATATGACATGTAGTAACAAACCATTTACCCATTTTACTGTGAAATATAACTGAAGATATTAAGAGAGTTTACAGTATAATGTTTGCCAGGTAACTGATGTTTTTGGCCACTTGATCCACTTGAACTAACCAATATACAGACGTAGAATATAATGACAAGACAACAGTAATACAAATGATTAATGATTGGTGTATACCTTTTATAAACGCGGCAGGTGGAATTGTTGATCCGCTTGTCAGAGGCGTGTCGTCTTCTATCCTCAAAAAGATCCTTCACGGCAGTCACACCGAGCACAAACAACACAGGTATCATGGCCACTTCTTTACCGAAAGCGTTAATCGTGGGAAACCAATTAAGCAATACGATGAATATAAAGTACAGGTTTGCCACGCGATGGAATTGCTCCAGGAGATTTTTAGGTATGAACGATAGTAGAGTATACTTCGTGGTGCGCACTTTGTTCCCGATCCGTTTGCCATTCGGATGATCTTTCTTGGGTGTTTTCGGAGGTACAGTATGATTGGGCACTACCATCCTGTACCTGCGCTCCTCGGGAACAATCGGTTTTCTTAGGATCCACCCCCACGCACGCCTCCAAGCTGGAGGACCTGAACTTCTTCTCAGGGTGTATATCGATTCCGATCTGGAGGCTTGTCTCGAATGGCCCTTAGTCGACGGTCTTCCTGAAGTACCCCCGAGCGTCGCCGAAGGTTCGCGGTGTCCAGGCGGAAGAATGAAATCTGTTTTACTCCCGGTGCGACTGTGTCCTGGTTTAGAAGCTCCACCCTCGCTGATCTGTCCTTGCGAGAAAGCTCTCTGGTGGCCTTTGACGGCAGAACGGAGAGCTGAAGGTCTTCCAGGAGCTGCAGGAGTAGCAGCCGGCGATGGAGCTCCGCCATGACTCACTGATCGAGCGTGTCCTTTGGCCTTAGGGAATAAGTAAGTGTGCTCTGGGGCCTCCAGCAACCCTGGTTGAGGCACCGGATTCTCTCCACTTCCTGAAGCCGACATCTTTTCTCATCTAAAAAATATTAAGTATCAATATTATCAGTATGCGGAAGGAGCGGGTTTTTCGGTGTATACAGAGTATTTTTTACATGACCCCCGGTGCCGAAGTTTGTCAGTTATATTTAGACATAATTCTGAACTAGTGTCTAGACTAGATCGACTAATACTTTTTGAATACCTCATTAATTATTTGATATTACACATATGACAATAAAAAGTACTTTCATCAAGTGTGATACTTATTTTGAGAGCTTGGTATAAAATGACAGGCTCATACATAAAGT
>JAGTTH010006271.1:0-12282 GCA_022606485.1 Agraylea sexmaculata | reverse complement strand
ATATATATATAAACCTTATTAATTGTTAAGGTGGAATTATTTTGTGTCTTGTATATTAAGGTGTTAAATTAAACAGCTACTTGGACTATGTAATCGCATGAAATTAAGTCGTTTAATCCGATACCACCGAAATATTAGAAGGCCTTACAACTATATATATATATATATATATATATATATATATATATGTTATATATATATATATATATATATATATATATATATACATATATATATATATTTATATGACCAAATAAAGAAAAACGAAAGATTTTCAAACAATATTTAAAAATGTAACTAGAAGACTTCGATGATTAATGGAAATGTTTATGGATTACATGTATTATGCCCATCCTTACCCTTAAATATTTGTTGTTCAATTAAAAACAAGTTGCATATTTAGTGTCCTTTCATTTTTCCCTATAATTGTCTACTAGTCTGTGGTGCTCTTTGTATGACTTATATGAAAAATATGAATAAATAATTGATTATTAACCTGTTTCCGACCACTGATTGATCAGATTAGAAGATTTCTACCAGGAGCAAGAAGGCTGTTGGGGTGGATAATGAAATATCTCCACTCATTACAGATTATCGATTCAGCTAAAATACATCCATAGACTGATTAATATAATGCCGAGAATAACCCACGAGTAACTCGATACCGTCTAACTAACTTATTTATAGTCGATTTACACGAGATCTCGTTAAAGTGTGTACCTAAAGGTCACACTCAGTATATTTTATTCGAGTGTATAATCCACGTATGTGTTTGTTTGATATAAGAAGAGATGGGTCAAGGTGTCTTGACGTTTCCTCTCTACGGAACACCTCTCAGGAAATGTGAAAGCCTTGTACATAACTTTACTTCTAAATATATATATTAATTCTATCCTGGTGTCAAGAATATATTATATTTATATCATGGCGATGCGATTGGAATTCCCATTGTTTGAATGGTTTTCATAGTTCATCTAGAGCTCTTTCATTTCGCATTCCACGTGAATATTCAGCAGAATACAAATACCACACATTATTAGATATTTAAATTTATATATTAGATCAAAATGCAGAAAATATTTCACAATACGTTTATAAGTTAGACATGTTCATATCCTGGATTATACAACTTTATTTGTTTTAGTTCAATGCTTCATTTTTATTCATTTATTCTATTTAATAAGTGAAAACATCTTTTGTAGTTGTATTATCCATCGAGCTGTCTTTACCAATATACCAAGTATATTTCAAGTAAAAGTCCTGTAGGTGGCAGAATTGATGGAAAAGAGATCACACAAATCCGTTGTATCTGCAATCTTTTCAAAGGATAATTCGATAAAAAAATACTGTGGAATAATTTAGACGGGAGTTTAGTTTGATTGATAATTGAAAAACTACTTTTCTCATATATTATTTTTTTACTATCACCCTAATCAATAAATGTCAAAAGGTTTCATTTGTAATGATCAATTAGATGTTTATCAACAAATATTTAAAAATGTTTACAATATTAGCTGAAGCTTTGTTTTATTAAATATTGAATATTTTAGATCAGGGGATTAGGTTAGCTTCAAATAATGTGATCATGGGTTCGAATTCCGATCGTTTTTTGCCAAGTTTACTCTGATATCCTGGATTTTAAGGTTTACCTCAGTATTTTTACTGAGGCGATTATTAAGTCTGTGATTTGTGTAACTATCAATAGTTAAGATCATAGACAAACAATTACTTAACACGTTGTTGTGTCTAAAAACAAACTAAATAAATAAAATCCTGATCGATTGTCTCGATCCAGGTATACTCTGATTTCCTGTATTGTAAGATAAATACTGATTATTAAGCCGGTGATTTGTGTAACCAGTTATAGTTAAAATCACCTACAGACAATGAATTAACACATTGTTATGTCTAAAATCTAGCCACATAAATAAAATCTCGATAGAACGTCTCGATCCAGATTTACTCTGATTTTCTGTATTGTAAGGTAAATACTGATTATTAAGTCGGTGACCTGTGTAACTAGTAATAGTTAAGATCGGCGAAATTGTGTTTAAAAAACTCTCTCAGAATAGCTCCTTAGGGCATAAAATAAAAATAAATTAAAATAACTAGTTTTGAACGTGAATCCGAAAACTGTAAAAGAGAGTATCAATTAATCAAACTAATAAATGAAGCCTTTGCCTTTTTTTACTACATTAACCATAAAATTACCAATAATATCATCAGAAAAACCATAATACCTACAATACAAATATCATGATAAGCATATAATGAGAAAAACATTCTAAATATGCTCTTTAAAAGATCACAGACAGGCAATTAATTAAAACGTTGTTGTGCCTAAAAACTAACTAAATAAATAAAATCCCGATCGATAAGCGCAGAATTTAGGGTATGCGTTCAAATGACATCGCTATATTCAAAATCGTTACTTTTTTCGAGATTGTTATAATAATTATGAGATGATATGATAATATATACGTAGAATATGGAAAATGCGATATTCCTTCAGTGGGTATAATCAGTATTGATTTGCTTATCGAAGCAGCAGGTGGCTAACAACCACAAACCCTAAAAGCCTCTACAGAACAACCCCTACAACGCCACCATCAATATTATACAAATACAGGGTTGGATGTGGGTCATTACCGAGTTAATTCCAATATTAATTATATTCAATCAAAGTATGTGTGTTTTTGAAATGTATCATCAAAGCTTAAAGGTAATGATGCGTATTCTGTTCAACCATCTGTATCATCCCCTCACATATTTATATATCGTAAAATATCAGCAAAATTAAACCACAATAATTAATACCATATTAACTGTGCTTTTGCATATAAAGATTTATAAGAGTTTTTTTTACAGACGAGACAAAAATAATAATAATAAAAGTACCTATAAAGTATTTTTTATTTCATACATAGGTACACTTTATATAAGTGTGTATAAAGTGTACCTATGTATGAAATAAAAAGAGTATTAAATTAAAAAAAAATCATTAATTAAAAAATATTAATTGGGTATAACAGACAAAATAAACACGTAACAGTCACTACTGAGTTTTTCACAGACACAGCTATTTCCAAGATGGTGGCGCAAACTAGATTCCATAATGCAATATAGATTCCATATAAGCACTTTTTATAATATTTATTTATTTCCATATAAGCAATAATTTATTTGCTACCATACGAGGTCGCTCCTACACGTGCCCTGTAGGTGGCAGAATTAGTGGAAAAGAGATCACCCAGGTGCGCAAATTCGTTGCCAAGTCGTTTTAACCTATTCACCTAACCTATTCAAAGGAGAATATAATAATTGCTAGTTTTCTTTAAATTATTTAATCGTGAGTACGGGTATTGCTGTATACATTTCGGCAGGCCATGGCTCCAACAGTCTGACATTGAGTTCTTTCGACGTGACTTATCCAAGAACCTTATATTTATTTATTTATAATACTTACGATTGTAACGGCGTTGAAAGTAGTATAATAAGAAAAAAATGACATAACAATTACTCTACTATATATAATATAATTTATTTTAAGATCAATTAATTACGAAATACGTGTCTGTATTTTTTTACCTTTTATCCTACACAATACAAAAGTTTAAAATATTATAAATTTAATTAAATACATGTTGTATATGGTTATTAAATTAGAGTTTGTGGTTAGGTTTCCTTATGACCCTTTTGGGTAATTAGCTAAATTAATTATAATAATTGCATAACATTAATGGCGTAAAAGCTTAAAGTATAAAGAAGATAGTGAGTTCAAATGCCATTAGAATTTTTTATATAATTATCGATTGAATAATTGGGAATAATTTTAATATAATTAGATTAGTATGGAACATCACTGATTATAATATTGATCGATTGTCTCCATCCAAATATACTTTGATTTCCTGGATTTTAAAATGAATACTGAGGCGCTTATTGTAAGTTGAAGTTAAACCTTAGATTGGAATATTTTTTCTTTGGCGAGAATATGTGTTTTATTAAATAAGTCCAAGTACCTGAAATGGGTTAAGGACGTACACATGTATTCCATTTATTATTAAGTCATTGAGTTTATTAATATATGAATATTAAACGTGGTCAAGTGTTTATTAGGATGTTTTAAATAGCTTATTGTACTATTTATATGGAATAGGTCTAGTGAAGAAACGTTAAAGCTGTTCTGTAAAGGGATATGTGCGTCAAAAACCTTTTCTGGGACGGAAGTTTTTCCTGAAAACCAGGACATTTGGCATATACTTTCAGCAACACATGGGGTAAACGATAATTTGATTGGGGTTGAAGAAAGGGCGAGGGTGAATAAGCTTTGACTAAATGAAGGTTGACTGCTTTGAATGAAACTTCTCTATAAACTCAACATTTCACTAATAAAAACATACAATGTCATTGTTGCTCCTTGCATTAAAATAAAATAAATTTAAAGGTCATTATAAAATATTACAGAGCCACCCTGTCGGTGACCTTGTGTAACTGGAATGGTTTGCTAATAAGCAGTAATAATAACCAGGTTAATTAACGTTAACTAATGTTAACCCGGGCACACACATGCACACCATAACACAAACATGCATACACAAATTAATTTATTAATTAAATATCATTGCCACATGATATTGGGTCTGATTATAAGTCAAACGAATCTACTAAATAATCAAATAAGTTTATTTTATATATATATATATATATATATATATATATATATATATATATACATAAATATTTGGTGGCAAAGAATATAAACATTTTCCAGATTTCTTTAAAAAAATATCATTATCGCTTATTAATAAAAAATAATATCATATATGCAAATAGTATGAAAAATAAATATATTATACATAGTTAATAATCGTACATATTTTTGACGTTTAAATACTTCGGGTTTAACCAAAAAAATATAATAAATAAATTTAACGTAATTACCGCTTATTTACCGCGAAATTTGTATAAATAATAATCTTAATAAATAATTATTATATATACATTCAATGAAGTAGGTTAAAAAAGGGTATTCTTCTGTAATTGGTCAATAATGGGGTTTTTTATATAATAATAATGATTATACTAAATATGTTTTTTTAATTATTATTTTTAGAGAATATATCGACTATGAATTATATATTTGCATACGGTTTTTATTAATAACACTCAACACTCCTTTAAAAAATGTATTCATAAAATAACCACTACCTAGTTAGTATTGTTATCGCTTAATAATAAAATTAAATATATTTTAGTTAAATTCGTTAATTTATTCCACGTACATATTTTTGGGCTTAACCAAAACAATCTATATACAAAAAAAAAATATAATGAGATGATATGTATTTCCAGAATAACAATCTTTCAAGGCAATTTTAAACGTACGAATGTGTATCGAGTTTTTCTTATATATACAAATAAATAAATATATATACACTTGTTTCATTTAATATCCAAAACTGAATATCTGCCTACTCGACATTTTACCAAATAAAGGACATTTTATTTCCATTTTTATGAATTCAAGTCATCCCTTTCAGCGAAATGAAATTGGATCATTTTATAAAATTGTATAATATACACACTAAGCGATGTTATTGTATATTTTTATAAGTGTTCTCAGTGAAAATTATCCCGAAAGCGGCAATTGTTTGAAGCTTTGTCGACTATCAAATTTGAATTTAATCTTTTTCGGACGCTTCAGCTGAAATTTTTATTTGAAAACTGTGCGAGATATTCTAATTGAAAAATGTGATTGATTTAAAGAAAAAATATTGCTTTTCCCACTCTTCAAAGATTTATTTATAAAAATAATGAATAAAGGTATTTTTACATTGTATTTTAAGATACTTTTTTTTAATAATTTCAAATTCAAAATGTGTGTTAATAAGAAGTTTTTTGAAGTTAATTAATTCGATAAAAGCAAAAATAATATAAGAAAGACGCATGTTGAACGCTTTTTTAAAATAGACTTAATATTTTGTATTAAGAGTTTCGTTAATCCACAAACAAAATGAATAAAATAAGACAACTTAATAATAATGATACGGTTTTTACTTATTGTTTCTCGTGTATTTTTTTTAATTCAATTTGGAGCAAATGTCGAACTTTTTATTACTTTAAAAGACGTCCAAGAGGAATTTATCACCAAAGGTTTCGTAGGACAGCCGCTTGGGGTGCTACTTTTACCGCTCGTACTGTTTATTTGTCACTTTACACCTTCTATATATATATATATATATATATATATATATATATATAAATATATTATTATTACGATGTATAATTTTTGATCTTGGGTGTCGGATTTTAGGGACTACAGTGTTGCGGGTGACCACAGCTCGCTTATGTATATATATATATATATATAATACGCACATTTAATAGGTAACCACATTCTTCCATTCGCAAAATCACCATAGCATATTTTTTGATAATTTATGATCAATATTCTAATACGTGTTTTTTCTTTTGAAGGCACTAGATTGTGCATACTCATAATTATATATAATCCTGTGTGATTTCACCAAGATTATATATAATTATGAGCCATTACTAATTGTGAAGTCTGAGTTGTATAAAAAGAGAGAGAATGGATGGTTTGTATGCAGTAGTTTTCATTAGTGAAGGAAAAGATCTGTCACGATTCAACAATGAATGATTTGCTCTATTTGTTACCATTATTCTACAAGATGAATCACTCTCACACACCTTTTAAACTAAAAGAAAAACAAACCAGATTTATCTAAGTTGCTGCTGAAGATATACATTATTTAATTTCGAAGGGTTATTAATACAAAAACATGTCTACAGATTGACAGTTTACAAGGAGACAATATTATCGTTTCTGTATTGTAATATATTATTGTATATTTTGTTGCAAACATAAAGATTTTAGTTTTCACAATATATATTAATAAATAAGCTACTGATTCTTCTAAATATAATAAGGGTTACAATTATTTAAGATCGTTAACGTTAACGTTTTTTGTACTACTAAACCATCAATTACACATTTTTAATAATACAAATCGCCTCTGGTTGAAATAAGTCATAGATATTTTTTTAATGTGAATTATTTAGTAAAAATTTAAAAAAAAACATATATTTTTTTTTACTATGCAATTTATTTATTAAATATAATTTAAATATACTGTTTGGATACAATATTATTTATAAAGAACTCTTAGAAGTATTTCACTTATTTTAGTACAGATTACAATCTGTAATTAAAATAATGAATACATAATTACATAAGTTATGGGAAAAATACAAAAAACACACTTGTAGAAGTATTAAAATATATAATAAATAATAAAATAACAATTTAGAAAAATAAAAACACTGGTATAGTTTTCATGTATTTTATTCAAGCATTCTTAATTCCAAATAGTAAATTACTATAAAAAAATCTGCATATTTTACATCAATATATGAGGGAAATTTATTTAATAAATGAATAACTTACGAACAGTAAATATTAAACATTTAGTCGAAATAAAAAAACATATCAAAAATATATCAATGAAGTAATATTCAATTTAAATATAGTTAAGTCATTGAATTAGGTCAATTCTTCAAAAAAAAATTATATTATTTTTTTTGTGTTTAGTATTCCCTTTTTTAACATGTGTCCATTTTAGATTTCCGCCACGTGGATAAATTGGACCCTATTTTCCTAGTACGTGTTTCTAAAATAAGCGAAGCATCTGTTTTGTCATCATATTTTGTTTTTTTTACTAGGGGTTATAAATTTGGTAAAACATTTCAGCACGCATTACGAGAAAGCCTTTAAAATTTCATGTGCATTTTCTGGATTTATTCCAACATTCGTTATGGCGTTCATTCATCTTGGAAGTGCACCAAAATATTTTCATAGTAATACTTTTATATAAATACGTTATGTGAGCTTTTATAGTATGAAATACTCGATACGAAGATAATACAAATAATAGCTTAAAAAAAAAATGACTTAATATTGCATAAAAACAAAAATGACCAAAATTATGTTTTCCTATTTAAAATATTATACAGTTTGAACGTCAACGGTAATTGTATAAGAAACGAGAACACTTGACGTTTATGAATCTGTTTGTCAAACTATTTTGAGACCAAGGCCCACCGAAATGTTAACAATATCCAAGCTGTACGATGAGGCTTCACGATACAATTAGGGAAGCTTTTAATCTGATTTCCTGTATTGTAAGGTAAATACTGATTATTAAGTCGGTGACCTGTGTAAGTAGTAATAGTTAAGATCACCGACAGACAATTAATTAACAAGTTGTTATTTCTAAAAACTATCTACATAAATAAAATCCCGATTGATCGTCTTGACCCAGGTTTACTCTGATTTCCTCTATTATAAGGTAAATACTGATTATTAAATCGGTGAGCTGTGTAACTATTAATAGTTAAGATCATAGACACACAATGACTTAACACGTTGTTGTGTCTAAAAACTAACTAAATAAATAAAATCCCGATTGATCGTCTTGATCCAGGTTTACTCTGATTTCCTGTATTGTAGGGTAAATACTGATTATTAAATCGGTGAGCTGTGTAACTATTAATAGTTAAGATCACCGACAGACAATTAATTAACACGTTGTTGTATCTAAAATGTATATATGTAAATCTAAAAAAAGTGTATACACCCACGGGGATTAATATCAATATTTATTCAGTCTACCCGTGATATTTTTTATTCCGAATAAACGTGTATGTTTTCAGTAATCTACAAAAAGCTCTCATCAGTATTTCGATTCAAAGAGGCGTGGGTTGATTTTTAAGAAAAAGAGCCTTTCATTCATTCAACCAGCATGTTTATTTTTCTAATCATTGCCAGTGAAAGCGATAACAAGCACAAAGAAGCAAGAACCGTATATTTAACATATTCTCAAAATGTCAAACAAGTCTTGTATTAGCCTCACAGAAACTTGTAGGTGAGATCAAACATGACCTTTTATCACATCATCCTTTGAATGCTGAATATTTATTTTTTCGTATTGAGAATAAGCCAACCTTTAGGTAAATCTCTAAAGATTACACCATTCGCACCAAAATCTCCTATTTATAAATAAATATATAAGATTGACTTATAATCCAGATAAAAATATATAAAAAGTCACATTTCACAGTTTTATTTACCTTCGTTTGGAATATGATCCGCATATATTTTAGAAGATTACTCCAACAATATAAAAAATATAATACTATTGACATTTTCCTTATATTTATATAATGGGAAATCATATTTTTAATTGACGTTGTCTTTGGTATATGTAATATCAAGATGGCGGACCAAGCAGATGAGTTTGAATGTGGCAACAATATTTATATAATATATGATTAGCAGTATTAAATACACTAACTGACATTTAGCGTGCTTAAACAATTTGTGTCGTCTCACACAGACTCGTTTATTTGTTCCTCCATCTTGATATGTATACATGCAGTTGCAAATATATCGGTGGTATCGATTGAGAGGGTATAATGAGGTTACACTGTATATTTCTATCCACTCATAATAATAACCAACTATAATTCCACATTAATCTTAATTAGAAAAGGCTTTTAATTCAAGAAAATAAAACTGTGTGATAATAATTAATAAATAATTAAAGTAAACAGAATGAATAAAATATTTTCACAATTTTCTGCCCTTAAAAGATTCATTCCTAAATACTTAAAGAGGTTAATTTGACAGTAGACAATTAAAAATATTAGGTAGATACAATGTGTTTTTACTAAATGTTTTTTTATTCAAGGATTTTCGAGAGTATAAAAATACACTGTACTACATTCTCAAAAGTTTTTAAAAGGCTTCTATTGCACTGTGTATAAAACTTTCCACTCTTGTGTCTTCTAAAGTTTCCTTTTAATGACACAATCTAATGTTTGTTACTTTTAATTGTTTTCAGATCTGCAGATACGTAATCAGAGAGTGTTGAAAATGGATTGAAAATATGTGAATCAACAAATTGTGAAAACGCAAAATGGATCGGAAAACATCCAACTATTTTCCCGACTCTCTGGGGGGATTCGTCCCCGACATTGTCTCCGACAGGATATTTCACCTTCAACCGATGAATAACTCGAGTTTAGCTCAAGACATCTGGACATCGGATAGTTTTGATAATATGGATATAAATGACTTCCTCAGGGACGCATTCGAAGGCTTCGAGAACCGCTCGACGATCGCAAATCTAAGTTATGCCAACGAGTCATCATCAAACACCACAAAGCCGATTCTAGTGTTTGAAGATTATGAGAGTGCGTGGTATTTTCTGCTGTTCAAAGTGGTGAAGTGTAGTATTATGGTGTTTATAATCCTGGCTGCTCTTCTTGGTAACCTGTTAGTTATAGTATCGGTGATGCGTCATAGGAAATTGAGGGTGATCACCAATTATTTCGTGGTCTCCTTGGCCCTGGCTGACATGTTGGTTGCCATATGGGCCATGTGCTTCAATTTCAGCGTGGAGTTGACCAATGGAGAATGGCTTTTTGGGTATTTTATGTGCGATGTGTGGAACTCCTTGGATGTCTACTTCTCGACGGCTTCCATCCTTCACCTATGCTGTATATCCGTAGACCGATACTACGCCATCGTGCAGCCCCTGGATTATCCCCTTATTATGACTAATACCAAGCTGGGCATCATGCTGGCTGTGGTTTGGTGCAGTCCGGCTCTCGTCTCCTTTTTGCCAATCTTCATGGGCTGGTACACTACAGAGGAACACCTCCAGTTTCGCATTGATCACCCGACTGTTTGTGGATTTACAGTGAACAGACCTTATGCTGTTATATCATCCAGTGTCAGTTTTTGGGTACCGGGAGTGATCATGATATTCATGTACTATAGGATTTACGGGGAAGCAGATCGACAAGAGAGAATGCTGTATAGGTGAGTTCACTTTTTCATATTTAAATACAATGGGAATCTTTTGTACTAATTATTTATTTATTTTTTTATACACAACAACGTGTTAATAAATTGTCTGTCGGTGATCTTAACTATAACTAGTTACACAGGTCACCGACTTAATCATCAGTATTTACAATGTAATACAGAAGTCAGAGTAAACCTGGATCAAAACGATCGATCGGGATTTTATTAATATTATTCCCGATCTCCCAGTCGTGATAACCGATCAAATCAATTTGAACCCTTGACCACAGTATTTGTAGCCACGCTTTTTACCCCCTGAGCTATTACGCTGGTTATTAATTATGTGTATATTAATTAATATTACTGGAGTCAGTTGATGGATCAGCTGTAGGGTGGCCTGGGAAACCATCTCTACTATATATATATATATATATATACTATATATATATATATATATATATATACTGCTATATGAACTTATATTGATAGAAGTGTCATGTTCATACTAAAACACGCGAACAAAAAATGGTGATCTGATCACTAAACATATTTTTAACTACTTTAAATTGTCTTTCACATAATACGAAAGAATTTGCAGTTAAAAGTTGTTTCATTTATTTAAATATAAAAAATACGTATTATAAAGTAAATCGGTCATTTATTATCCGTGGTCCTAATAATATACAATATTTCGAACATGTATCTTGAATCCCGCCAATCAGACAGCACCACGTCAAATGTGTATGTTATCTGATTGGTGGGATTTAAATACACGTTTAACTAGATCAAAGTAAAAGCCGACAAGAATTACTTTCCTGTTTGTTTATGTACAGTTCACCGATAAAGTGAATCGCCTCAGTATTCACACTTTACAATACAGGAATTTAGAGTAAACTTTAATCGAGACGATCGATCGGGATTAGTCGCAATAATGTCACCGATTTTTTTTAATTCGACGATTTGAAATTATAATTGTGTACTAAAAAAATAATGGGAAATTCAGATTTGTATAAGGTAAAAAAAATTAAGCTAGGGTCAAAACTTCCTTTTTATTATGTCAAAGTCTACTTAAATATAAGAAAAACTTCAATGTTTTATTTAAAAATATTATATATAATGACAAGATATTGTTTTTTTTTATATATCATTATTTATAATTGGCAATCTAGAGCAGAGAATATTCCTAAGGAAGAATTCCATTTAATCGAAAATGTGCCGTTCATAACAAACCTGATTAGATTTTCATACGATATTTCGTTTTTATATAATAAACTCTACTGAAAATATACAAATTGAGAATATTTTGCGATATACACATGAAAATGTGTAAAGACAATTGGAGTTCTTATATAAAACTGCTTTAAAAAAGATAAATATTTATAAGGTTG